>OVBE01010828.1:0-14662 GCA_900406425.1 Iberis pinnata
AACGTAGTGATTTCAGAGATTTGCACATCCTAGCCTAAGAGATTGGATGTTTAGGGTACTTATTGGCCTTAGTATATTGGTTGCAAATGCATGCTTAGTAGTGTACCGTTAACGAGAGTTAGGTTTGGTGATTGCTTTGCTTGAAATCATTTATCAAGAGATTNAGGGAATAGCTCATTGATTGAGGTATGTTAGGCATTTAGGAGAATCAGGAAGGATCACCAGTCAATAACCTTTGTCCTCAGGAACTGTCCCCCTTTGATTGCATTTTTCCCTCATTTTATTCCCTATTTTTATTTGACTAGTTGTTCATTCCCTGTTTTTACTTTACTTGCTATCTTACATGTCTTGTTCATTTTATGCATGTTCGTTTGTTTAGGAATTGTTAGTAAAACCCCATTCTTCTTGTTGACTTGAATTAGTAGAATCCATTTGCATCTAGAGTTGTTAATGTATGTACCCATTTGGATTGACACCTATTACTACTACAACGACATGATAGTATAATAGGAATTGACACGGAAAAATCCTACTATCATTGATCCAGCCACGCCATCGAGGTGAGAAATGCTTGGCCAAGGTACTTGGCTTGGGCGCGGCATGAGTTTTGGTCGAATCTGACTTGAGCTAACATTGAGTTGGTTCCTTCCCGTGCATTTTCCTTTCCTTTTCCAAATTCATAGTAACGTTCTGAAAACTCCTGAAAGTCTTGAAAAATCTCAAAAATGCATATGTATGGAAGTGCTAATACAAAACTTCCTAAAAAATGCAAACTTACTGATAAAGTCTATGGATGCAACATATTTACAACTAAAGGATCCTAAAATGATGTTAAATGACTTCTTAAAACCACTAAAATGTAGAGACATCTTCTAATGGACTTGGATATGTTGGAAATTTTTGACGAAATACCGAGAATTTTCAAAATGATGTTCGCATTGCGTATAGCTGTTATATAATTGTTGTAAAAGTACTTTTTCGAACGGATTATTTCACAGAAATCTAATCGGTTTGTAGCTTTTATAACTTCTTAAGCTGAAACCCTCGCGACTCCATGCAAAAACTAAAACTTTCCTCAAAACTTCAACACAAACTCCGCTTATATGTAGAAATTTCATATCTCCAATTGTGGATGAACAAACCAACAACGGATCTCAACTAAGAGATGAAATGCAAGAAGTGTGGACGAGTTCATGGAATTAGGTTGTCAACAAATTCTAACTAGAAAACTCGTAAGTTGAAGTTTTCAAGCTCAAATTTCAAAAATTCTCACAATATTAGGATTGATTTAGTATGGAATCACTTGTATTGTAATGAGTTTATGCTTGATTACAAGATTTGGTACTTGTGTGGGGAAAAATATGAAGGTAGTAGTTAGGGGTGTACACATTTCCTGTCCGAATCTCGTCATGTTATTTTCGTCTCATACAAAAATATCGTCCCATATGGGACATCTTCTTATTCCCGAATGGTAACGAGACAGGACAGGATGAGAACATGAATTCTCGACGTCCCGTTTGGGAAAATATACAAATATATTTTATAGTCATGTGTCATATAGTTATACGATATAAATATACTAATTTCTTATTATTATAATATTTATAGTTTAGTTATTAAGTAAGATTACAACTTATATAAAGTAAACATATATAAGTAACCTTAACTAAGTATTAGTAACGAATACAACCTAATTATTTTGTGCTTCTAAGAAAAAAGACAAAAGAAGAGTTCATCTTTTCTAAGTCTACAAAGAGACACGAGGCTTTGATGTTATTTAAAACACATATATTTGATTTTAATGGTATCTAAAACACAAATAATTTTTTCAGTTTTTGTGATTGTTACTTGTGTGTCGTCGAAAAGTAACTAAGTGTTATCGAATATATTGTTTTGGGGGAGGGGTTGTTTTATTTTCGAAAATTCTCATTCCCGTCTCATCCTGTCCCCCCCCCCCCCCCCCCCCCCCCCCCCCCCCCCCCAAAATTCTCGTCCCATTCATGTTCACAAAAATTCATGTCCTTAATTCTCACTTTCTTTACTATAAACAATATGTTGTGTTTAATTTAAAAGAAAAAATTAGAAAAGTATATTTTGGTATTGGTACGTTTCAAATGGTGAATGATGCATATTTTGATAATGTGCAACGACATGTGTCGAATGGGAAGATGAGCCAAATTTAGAAGGACAAATTTTTTTATTATGTTGGAAACTAGTAAGCGATCCTTATTTAGCGGATGTTGGGATAATCACTCGCCTTTGTAACCCGCAACTATGTTATGAGAATAAAACATACTACAATTTGACCAAAGAGTGTGTTGATGCCATAACATATATCGTTAAAGATATTTTGCCTAAAGAAAATCTTTTTTCATCTTCATACTATGAAGTTCAAAAACTTGTTGCTGGCTTTGGTTTTCTATATGAGAGGTTTGGTTTGTGCATAGAAAACTTTATTATTTATTGGAGAAAATCCAAAAATTGAATAAGATGTCATTTATTTCATAAGCCTCGGTATTAGGAAACTAATGGAATATTCTTGTCCCACATAAGTGGATGTGGTATCTACCAATAAATCAAAAGATTGAAGATATTATATCAATCAAAGAGTACGACATGGCCAATGAGATGGCATGCAGATCATATATCAGACGATGTGATCACTCATCTTTCAGATGCTGAAGCATGAAGACATTTTCAATTTGTGAATCTTAGTTTTACGTATGAGAGAAGTAATGCGTACTTGGGTTTGTAAACATATGATTTTAACACATTTAGAAAAAATGGAAGGAATTACTCTTTGTAGCTAGTGATTGTTACTCCTTACCATTTAGAACCATCTTTGTGAACGTCGAGAGTTCTTATTCTTATCTATTATCGTTCCTCTTATTGATAATCCGAGAGGAGCACTTGACGCATTTCCTCATTCACTAATATATGAGTTGTAGATGTTATGGGAGCATGGTGTTGAAGCCTATGATGTATCACAACTGTAAAATTTTCAAATGTGTTTAGTATTTATGTGAACGATAAGTGATTTTCCAGCATATGGTACGTTGGCTGGATGGACAACTCATGGGAGGTGGTCTTATCCTTATTGTCAAGATAACATTGATGCTTTCTAATTGAGTAAAGGTCAAAATTCGTGTTGATTTGATTGCTATATAACATTTATGCCTTGTGATGATCCATATCATTGACATACCAGGTTTTATACGAAGAAGATGAAAGTGTTTCTTGATCCACATACTGAGATTGATGATTTTAGTTCATTGACTCAGTTAAGAGATTTTTGGGCCAAACAAACGCCTGACTCTAGTGGTAATGGACATGTATCTATGGATTGTGCAGGTAAAACTAGTGCATAAGGCTCTTTTCATTCCATTGATTGATCCTTGTCTCATAAGATCTTTGACCCTCATGTCTAGGTTGATTTTGAGGAGCTTAAATAGTGGGGATCTCTTAGGGTTTGAACCTATCCACTTATGGGTCCAAACCAATGTTGACCCTCCATCACTATTTCCTTTTTTCCTGTCTTAAGGGAATATCTTTCTCCCTTCTACTACACTACACCATATATAAGAGGGTATGTTCCCAGGCACTGCATTAAGAATGAGTCATGAGCATAATATTTGCTTTTCTTAAGCTTTGCACACAGACTGGATCGAAATGTGAGTAGCTTCCAAGCCTGTTAGACAACATACAAAGATTAAAATTTTCTACATTCTTGAACTCCATTCGTCCTTGATCCTTAGGAAAGTAAAGTTTATCAAACTTATCCAAGCTATTTTTTTTTACAGGACGCTACAAAAATTCAGCCATGGTAGAGGTTAAAACTTTGCAAGTTTGTTTTGGTAACTTGAAAACATCCATAATAGTTGGGAGTTTTTGGAAAGGGGAATGAATTTTAGCATAACTTATTTGCATGTTTGAAACAACAACTTACCAAAATAGTTTGATAACCTCTTCTACATTCTAGCATGAATGAAGGCTAACAATTATTTATGGTCCTTTGAATATTTCAGGTAAAGTTAGATAAGAGTTCATTCCTCCTTTGAGGATTTAAAGGTTATTTTGTATGACCAATTTTTTTTTTTTTTTTTTTTGCATATTTGACTTTACTCCTAAAAGTGATGATTGATTTGTCATTACTGATTATTTGACATGATACTTTGGAGTAAACCTTGAGGACTTCTTTTAACACATATCATTGATTTGCTTTATAGATAAACAGAGATTCATATGCAAATAACAGATTATTAATTGCATATAACACGTTATAAATTGATGGTCCATTTTGATTGAATTCGAAGCCTCTAAGACATCCTCTGTCTGCTGGTTTGTTTAATAATGTAATGATAAGACTTTTGGTGAAGCTCCATTACCTTTAGGACTACTTGTACAAATGGTCTTTCTACAAATCATAAGCTTTAGACATATATGAACCTAGCGGAATAATCAGATTTGCTAAAGTAAATGTTAATTTTCTTCCCAACAATCATATGAGTCAAGCATGTATTGCGATATTCTCTGTCTAGACAGAATAGTATGGAACTAGACAGAATAATATACGGAATTTTTGATGGAAGTATTTTGTGCTCTTTACATTGTGGAAGACACTACTGTAGTTTCTACTACTTTTTAAAACTTAAAAGTTTTGTGTTTCTTTTCTTTTTTTTTTTTTCTTTGGTACCTCTNTCAAAAAAAAATTGGACCAGTGTACAATCTCTTTCAAGACCAGAGGCTTAAACGGAATAGACACAAAGCTCGTAATAAAGAAAAACTTACTTCAGCTACATGTCACGTTCCTAGTATGTGATACGCATAATGCATGCATGCGTTTTAAGTTATGAGCTTTTGTTTTCTTATCTTGATTTCTTTAGATTTTCCTTATCTTGATGTCTTTTATTTTTCTTATTTTTTGGCTTTACTCGATAAGTTTCAAACTTATCTTTATATTAGGTTTTGAGCTTTTATGTCGCTATATAAAGCCATTAGTTCTTAAGGTTTTATGAATTGATTTTTAATTAACGATTTGGTTTTGGAAAACGAGTTTATAACGAAGTACGGTGAAGAGTATTCACAAAACTCCGAGAAAGATAATATCTTTCTCAAACTTATTCATACTTAGCTTCCACCTCTCTATCAGTTGGTATCAGACACAAAACGTTATGGGATTCTAGATTTTTTATTTACATCATGCCATTGAAGAAATAAACCAATAACCCTAAGGATGATACTCGAGACATACCTCCTGCCGTTGATTGGAATGAGTTGCGTAGTACACTTCTTGCCATGAATGAACACATACAAGCGCCATCATATCCTATACAAAAGAGAACATACAACAACTTGGTGAAAGATCATTCCTACCCTTCAACAACAGAATCAAGATGTAGATGATGACGAACATGATCTTAATGACAACAACCGTGGGAATAACAATCGGCTTCATGAAAACCGCAATCAACAACAAAATCACAACCAACATGATTTTTGTCATGATAACTATTATGATCGATGGGAAGTTGGCTTCAAGGTTGATATTCCTGAATTTCATGTTGGAGTTCGCGGTGAAGAGCTGTTAGATTGGCTCATTACTTCCACTGGAATATTTGATTCACAAAGTTACCTCTTAATCGACGAGCTTCTTTAGAAGAGATGAAGTTTCGAGGCCATGCGACTGCTTGGTGGAAACAAAATAAGGCTATTGCCTTCGTAACAAAAAGCTACCAATCAAATTTTGGGAAATGCTTAAAAATCACTTGCGACTTACATTTTTGCCACATAACTATGAACAGACGATGTACACAAAACTACATAATCTACGACAAGTTCAATGTTGTAGATGAATACGCCAAAGAATTTTCTTTGCTTCTAGCTCGTACAAAGATTAATGATTCTATGGTCCAACTAGTTTCACGCTTCATAGGCCACTTCATCAATCACTCAGGCGGCATTGGTTCATTTTGATCCATCAACTATCACCGAAGCTCATCGTCGAGCTGCGACATTTAAACAACAATAACGTACTTATAGTTGGAGTGTACAATCCTCCCGTTTGCGTACCTCGGATGCCTAAAAAAGTGACACATACACTCCTTTGTCCTCTACAAAACTCGTGACAACTGGAGACGACAATCAAGTGCGTCGTTTTTCTCGGCTTAATGCCTTATGTTGTTATGCTTATGGTGAACCATGACACTGTAAAATCGCTTTTCCTAACCAACCTCTTCGTGGTCTTGTTATTGATGATGCTCTTGGTCGCAATATTGATGTTTATGACTCGAGTGATGAACTTGGAAATGCTACCGAGTTGGACAAACAAGTTATGGAAGGTGATAAGGGTCTTCTCCTCGTGTTGCATCAAACATGTGTCACACCAACATGCAACAACGAAATATGATTACGTTCTAGTATTTTTTTCTCTATGTGCACGATCCGTGGACGAGTATGCAGTTTTATCATTGATTCGGGAAGTTGTCGCAATGTGATTTCGGACAATATTATTGACCGCCTGCAACTTGACCATGAACCTCACCTATCACCGTACACCTTGGGCTGGCTTAAAAAGAGGGCATTAATAATTCCATTATTTACCATGTACTAGTACCATTTTTTATTGGTTCCTTCTATCGAGATCGCACTTATTGTGACATCACTCCAATGGATGTCAACCATCTTTTGCTTGGGCGATGATGGGAGTTTGATCGAAAGATTATACATGAACGTAAGAACACCTACAATTCCATTTGCAAAACTCACAACATTGTCCTCGTCCCTTCTCATGAGTCTCCTACTTTGGTAGAATATGTACCTTCTATAGAAACGTGTGTCACACTCACGCTCATGCCACCGCTCATGGTCACGCCATGATGCCAAACAACGCTCCTTGGTACTTTTCCGCTGTGGACACTAAAATTCGAGCTGAAGGCGTAACCTTCTATCTCCATCCAGCTGCTCATCTTCTTTTTCTAGCCAACCAACTACAACTGCAACCATTGAGCTGACTATTGCTAATCTTTTGACGAAGTTCGCAGATGTCTTTTTCTCCAATCTTCCACTTGGTCTACCTCCAATGTGTGATATTCAACACCGCATAGATTTGGTTCCAGGTTCCACTCTCCTTGATAGACCACATCACAAGATGAGTTCTTTGGGGCATGATGAGTTGTATCGTCACGTTGAAAAGCTATTACAGAAAGGTTATATTCGCGAGAGCTTAAGCCCTTGTGCCGTCCCAACTCTTTTTATTCCTAAGAAAGACAGGTCTTAAGATATGTATGTGGATAGCAAGGCAATTAACAAAATAAATTTCCATTATTGTTTCCATATTCCTCGCATCGGCGATCTTCTAGACCAAATCGGTTCTTCCTCTCTATTTTCAAAGATCGACCTCAAGAGTGGATATCACCATATTTGCATTCGCCCTGGCAATAAATGGAAAACGACATGCAAGTATCGTGAAGGCCTTTTTCGAGTGGCTCGTCATGTCGTTTGATCTTTCCAACGCTTCCAACACATTCATGCGAGTGATGAACCAAGATTTGAGGCCATTTATAGGTAAGTTTTTTTGTTGTCTACTTTGATGATATTCTTATCTTTAGCTCATCTCTACATGACCATCTACACCATCTTTGTGAGGTTATTTTGGTACTCCATCATGAACTTTTCTTCTCGAGCCGTAAGAAGTGTGAATTTGGAGTTGGCGAAGTACCTTTTCTTGGGTACATTGTGTTCGCTAAAGGTCTTGAGGTTGATGCAGCTAAGGTTGAAGCCATTCTCTCTTGGCCACAACCGAATACAATTACTGAAGTTCGAAGCTTTCATAGTTTGGCATCATTCTATCGGCGCTTTATCAACCATTTCAACTCGACAATTACACCTTTCACGGACTGCATGAAGTCGGGCACCTTGACTTGGACACTTGAAGCCAATGAAGCCTTTGACATCATCAAGTATAAACTTACTTCGACACCTATTGTATGCTTACCAGACTTTAACAACAGTTTTTAAACTTCATTGCGATGCCTCGAAGTTAGGTATTTACATCATCTTAAGCCAACATGGTAGATAGATATCTTACTTCAATAAAAAATTTTCAGGCCGCTTGACTCCGCTGTTGCACATACGATATAGAGTTTTACGCTATTGTGCAGGTTATTATGCATTTACACCACTATCTAGTATATCGTGAATTATTAATCACAAACCATGACACATTACAACATTTGGAAAATCAAGCCAAAATCTCAGCTAGACATGCTGGTTAGATCTCGTACTTGCAACAATTCACCTTCTTAATCAAACATCAAGCTCGAACCGTAAAATCGCGTCGTTGACGCATTAAGCCGACGTCATGAGATTTTGACGATTATGCAAACTTTGGTGATAGGTTTTCAATCTATCATTGAACTTTATCCCATTGATGCATTTTTGTCCTATTTATCGTGATGTTTCGGCCGGTCTTTCAAGTGATTTTAGACTTTGTGATGGCTTTCTCTTCAAAGGTCTATGGTTGTGTATACATAAGAGTAGTCTTCGATTGCAACTCATTTTTGAGCTCCATAACGGGGGACATGCAGGTCGTGATAGGAAATTTGACTTGGTGGCTTACAAATACTTTTGGCCTAGTCTCCGACACGATGTAGAACGTTTTGTGTCACGCTGTCGCGTTTGTCATGAGGCTAAGGGAAAACCAACAATTGCGGGCCTTTACTTGCCTCTACCCATCCTGATGTAGCCTTGGACCCATGTGAGCATGGATTTTGTTCTCAGTCTTCCCTGAACACAACAAGGTTTTGACTAAATCTTTTTTATTGTTGATCATTTCTCCTAGATGTCATATTTTATAGCTTGCAAGAAGACTACAAATGCAGTTCATGTGGATACCTTGTTCTTTCAAGAAATTTATAGACTCCATAGGCTTCTGAATTCAATTTTTTGACCGTGACTCTCGTTTTCTGAGTCATTTTTGGCGTTCTGTATAGTGTTTGTTGGGAACAAGCTTAGATATGAGCACCACATATCATCTTTAAATGGATGGTCAAACAGAGGTCACAAATCGATCGTTGGGAAATTTGTTGCGTTTTCTTATGGGTGGTAATAGTAAGACATGGAATCAGAAACTTGGTCAATATGAATTCGTTCACAATCATGCTCTCAGTATAACGCTTGGTTTTTGTCCTTTTCAGGTAGTTTACGGCGTGATTCCGTGAGCTCCTTTGGACCTTACTACGATTCCATACTTGACTAAACACCATGGGGATGTTATTGATTTGGTGGATTCATTGACAAAGGTTCACTCCATGGCTTATGCGAATCTTGAGCAACACGTTTCACAATAAAAAAAACGACGCAGACAAGAAATGGCGCGAAGTCTTGTTTGTTGTAGGTAACTTGGTTTGGGTGGTTCTCACCAAGGATCGATATCTCCAGGCGATTATAACAAGTCTAAGAAGCGAACTATTGGTCCAGTGGAGGTCTTAAAGTGTATTAACCCGAATGCTTATCGTGCTAAGCTACTCGACCATCTTCGCACTTCCGATGTGTTTAATGTGAAGCATTTGCTGCCTTTTCATGGTGATAATGATGTGTCAGATTCATGGACCTATCTTCTCCCACCTAGGGAGACTGATGTAGTTACATGTCACGTTCCTAGCATGTGATACGCATGATGCATGCATGCATTTTAAGTTATGAGCTTTTATTTTATTTATATTTGCATTAGATGTCTCTCTGTGGTCCTGCGGCTTAACTTTGCTTGCATGCGATTCAATCTATCCTGGGCAACAGAATGTACACGCACTAAAGCAAACTCTCCCTCGAGCTTGGAAAATGGAGGGTTGTGTTCCTTCTCAATTTCTGAATGAAACCATGCCCATGTTTTCTTTAAGAAGGAACAACATTTCCTTACTGTCTTGGAATCTGGCCTCTGGAATTTTAGGACTGGATTTTGGCTGCTGATCACTAGACTATAAGAATCTTTCCAGATTATTTACAGAAAATCAGTGTATGGGTCCAATTCCTTCATATTCTTGATGATTATCTTGATGACAGTATGCTACGAGAGTAAGGTCAGCTATTGGGTTTTGTTAAAGAGGTTCGAATTCAGGAACCTAGTGATGGGAAGCCAGTTGAAGCCTGGGTTCAGATTAAGATTGAAACCTCTACCAAACTTATCTTCGCTACATATATTCAATTTGAAAGAGGCCAACCGCCTACTTGTATTCGATTTGTCTTTGAAAGACTGTGTAACTTCCGCTTCAAGTGTGGAGCTCTCACCCATCCTGAGACTGAATGCCCAGAAATGGCAGATGATCAAGTGCCTGAATACATTCCACTTGACCAACCTATAGTTGAAGTTCCTAATCCCCTGCCACAAGCTGCAAATGAAAACTATGCTACTCCAATTGTTCCTGTCATTCCTGACCAACAACGCCGAAAGAAAAAATTAGTTACCGAAATTGGAAGGAAAAGAAAGGTCGATCAGCTTGTTACTGAGGATGAAGATTTGTCTAGTCGTCAACGTCTCCCTGCACTATTGATGATTAAGGGGAGAGTGGAGCCCCTTAAACCACCCAAACCCCAATGAGAATGTTACACTGAAATTTTCAGGGGCTCAGGAACCCTCTGACAATTCAGAATCTTTTTGATATAAGGCGTATATATAGGCCTCTTTTGATGTTCATGATAAAAACTAAAAATTCTAATGATTATGTAGAAGATATAGGGCACCAGTTAGGTTATGCTCACTACTTTTTGCATCCTCCTTTGGGTAGGTGTGAAGGTTTGGCTATTTTTTGGGATGAAGGAGTTAATATTATTCCTCCAGCTACATCTAATCTATATCATAATGGCTTCCAATTAGTTGAAGGTCGCCTTTATTATAAATTACACTATGTATATGGTCCGCCTGAGAGACATGCTCGTAACATATTTTGGCAAAGGCTAAGTCAAGCACCTTCATCTAGCTCTTCTATCTCTCATTTCTCTCTTTAGATAGGAGATTTCAATGATATCGTCTCCAATGATGAAAATTTTGGAGGACCACTCAGATCAAAAACATCCTTTGCTCCTTTCAGAAGCTTTGTAAGTGTGCTTGATTTATTGGATGTGCGTACGTATGGAGGGTATTTTACATGGGCGGGTCATCGCCACTTACATTTACTCAAGACACACATAGATTGAGTTGTGGCATCCTCAGCCTGGCTTGATGATTTCCTTGGTGCCTATGTATAGATGCAACTAGTTAGCCTCAGCTCATAGACCATTGCTCTTGTATACATATCAAACACGGAGACTTCCTAGCAGACTTTTCAGATTTGATAACAGATGGCAGACTCACCTAGATATAAGGTCGGAAGTGCATAGTATTTGGCAACAACACTGTACTGGTATTTCTCTTGACTCCTTTGGTGAAGCTTTAGCATGATGTCGTATTGGCTTGGCTAGATGGAAACATAAAAATAAGATTAATTATGTTGAGCAGATACACAAGCTCCAAAAGCCTATACAAGAAGCAACTGATCAACCAAATGTTGATTATGATTATCTAGCCAAGCTAAAAGCAGATTTATCTCATGCGCAGAAAATGGATGAATAGTATTGGCGTTTGAAAAGTAGAATGCACTGGCTCAAATCAAGGGATAAAAATACTCACTACTTTCATGGCAAAATGAAGCAGAGAAGATCTATTAATCGAATTTCATCAATATCAGATGCATAAGGCCATGTTTTCAATGAAGAAGCATATGTGAACAAAATCTTTGTGAGTTATTTTACATATCTTTTCTTTACCAAAATTACTAATAATGCTTTAGCAGTGTTCTAGAAGGTCTGGAATCTAGAATTTCAGCAGCTATGAATGATGCATTGATACAAGATGTTAGTGAAGGGGAAATATATACAGCTTTAATTCAGATGAATGATGATAAATCACCAGGCTCTGATGGATTAACTACATGATTTTTCAAACACCACTGGCAGACGATTAAAACAATTTTGATATGCTTTATTCAAAACTTTTTCATTAACCAATTCCTAGACCCAATTGTTAATCATACATTTATTTGCTTAATCCCAAAAGTAGACCTGCCCCAAACACCTAAAGACTATAAGCCGATTAGTTTTGCTAGCTTATAAACTTATATCCAAAATCCTAGCTAATAGACTTAAACCATTACTAAACTTTATTATATCCCTAAACCAATTTGCATTTATACATGGGAGATTAATAACAAACAATGTACTTTTGGCTCATGAGCTCTTGCATTCCCTTATAGCCACAACTAGAGTTGGCCCATATAGGGCCATTAAATTGGATATTACCAAAGCATTAGACAAACTTAGATGGGTATACATTATTTTATATTCAGAAAGCTTGGTTTTGCAGATGTTTCGTGTAATTGGATGAGACTGTGTGTGATAAATGGAAAGCTAGTGGGTAATATCACTCCAGCTAGGGAAATCAAGAAAGGTGGGCCCACTTTCACGCTATATATATATATATATATATATACTTTTTACAAAAGGACTTTCTTATTTACTTCAGTCATAATGCAATGAAAGATCTTTACATGGGTTTAAGGTTAGTGGAAATGGGACTGCAATTTCACATGCAATTTCACATATGTTGTTTGCAAATGATTCACTTCTCTTTTCCCAAGCTACTGAAGTGAAGTTGAATGTTATACTCTAATGGGGATTCTGGAGCAATGTACTATGTGGATAAGTAGTCAATTATCAGAAGTCCTCTGTTACTGTTACTAAGCATTTTCCTTCTTCAATTCAGCACATAATTCAAGTCATGATGGGCTTTAATCAGTTAGGAGAATGTGGCAAGTATCTAGGTTTACCATAACTCCTCCAATGCATCAAAGCAACTTTGTTTCAATATATTCTTCAAAGGATTAAGCACAGCCTTGAAAATTGGTCAACAAAGTTACTATCCTATGGAGGTAAATAGGTTATACTAAGATCAGTTGTTACTGCATTGCCTGCTTACACTATGTCTTGCTATCTTTTGCCTAAGAAGTTGATAGACGAGTTACTAAGATGATAAAACAGTTATGTTGGTCTTCTTCCCTTGAGAAACATAAAATCAACTGGGTGAAATGGGATAACATTACAAAATAAAAGAAATTTGGTGGCATTGGATTTAGAGATTTAAGAGATTTAAATTTAGCTCTTATAGCCAAGCAGAGTTGGAGGCTTTTGTTACATCCAGACACTCTCTTTGCTCAGGTTTTTAACGCCAAATATTTCCCCAACTGTTCTTTGTTGGAGGCATCAATACATGGGAGCCCTAGTTATGCATGGCGCAATATTTATGAGGGAATCCAATTACTAAAACATGGCCTTTACTGGACAGTTTGCAATGGACAAACAACCAAAATTTGGCAAGATAAATGGATTCCAAATTCGATATATTCTCTAGCTCAAATTATTGATCAGAATTGTAACATGAATCTTACTGTCCATCGGCTTCTTAATGTTACAGGTACTGGTTGGGATATATCCAGAGTCAAATGTTTAAGGCCAGCCCTCTTTGTTCTTACTGTGGAGAATATGGAAGAAACGAAATGCGTTTTTGTTTCTGAACAAATGATGGAGCATCCCTGATACGATCGTAAAGGCATTTGTGGATATGAATATGTGGATCCATAGTATAGCTACTATAGAGTCATCTCCTGGAAATTATCCACTGCAAAACTTTGATCTTCAAGGATCACATCCAATAAGTTCTGATCTTCAGTGTTTTGTAGATGTGTCTTGGTTATCACCTGAAGATCGAGTAGGAATTGGTTGGGTTCTTACATGTAATGGTTTCCCATTCTGAAAGGTTCTATCTTTATCCATCATATTCTTACTCCTTTAGAAGCGGAATTTATGGCTATGCGATCTGCAATTATGTCCATTTCTGTCTTGGGATTTAAAGAAGTCCATATGTTTTCAGATTGCCAAACTCTCACTCAGGTTCTAAGTTCAGTTCTTAAGGATCTTCTATTGAAGAGACCAATGCTACAAGGAATTTCAACTTATATCTCAGATATCATGACTATGTATACTTAGCTTCCAGGATCAGGCGATTCTAAGCTCAGTCACATATTTTGGCCTTTTCATATATCAGACAGCGTTTCAATATAGTAGCAGACTCTTTAGGCTCTATACCTCGTCGGTCTAATAGTTGTAATGTTATTAGGTTCTTGTAAACACTTTTATAATTAATATATTTTGATGTAAAAAAAAAAGTTGCATTATCTTGATTTTTTTATTTACTTTATTTTTTGGCTTTACTCAATAAATTTCAAATTTATCTTTAGATTAGATTTTGAGTTTTTACGTGGTTGTTTAAGTTTTAGGCATTGATTTTTAATAAAGGACTTGGTTTTAGAAAATGAACTTCTAACTAAATACGGTAAATAGTATTCAGAAAAACCCAAGAAAGAGATAACCTTTCTATTCATACTTAGCTTCCGCCTCTCTATCGCTTGCTTCATGTGACTACAAGTACAATAACTCAGAACAAATACTTTTCCAAGAGATACAACAGAGTCAATGTCCAATTTGGCATCAACTAATAAACAGAGAATTAGAACCTTAATTGTGTGATGATCCAACAACTTGCTTAAGTAGTTTAACCTTGTGGAAATCTGCAGGG
>OVBE01010829.1:0-14661 GCA_900406425.1 Iberis pinnata
AATATAAATATAAAAATATAAATTCCATAATTTTATTAAATAATAAATTTAAGATATGCAAAAAAATTAATAATTTTGCCCCGCACGATGTGCGGGGTGAGTACCTAGTTTGTATATTATTATAGAAACACAAAATAACACAAATTTTTAAAAACCGTAAAACTTCAAATTTAAACTCTAAACTTCAAAATCAAACTTCACATCCTTTAAAACTAAATCATAAATTCTATTTAGTGAACTCAAATTCAAATTAATGTTTGTAATATTTTTGGAATAATATTTGGAATATGAAATTTTTGTGGTATTTTATGGAAATCTTTTGTTATTTTTTTAAAAATAAAAAATGTTATATTTAAAAAGAGGACTTCCTTGAAATTAGCGCTGGGCGTTCGGATAAACGGTTCGGTTCGGTTCGGTTCTCTTCGGTTCCGGTTCTAGCAAAAGAAGATCCATTTAGGATCCGAAATAAATTTGGTTCAGTTCGGTTCGGTTCCTAACCGGTTCGGTTCTAAAAATTAAGAACCATTTCGGAACCGAACCAATGGGTAATTTTGGTTCTTTCGGGTATTTTACTCGAAATACTTGAAAAAACCGAAATACCCGAACCATTTCGGAACTGAACCAACGGGTAATTTTGGTTCTTTCGGGTAATTTTGGTTTTTTCGGGTACTTTCGGTTCCTTTTTCGGTTTTTGGTTCTTACCCTAACCGAACCGAGAACCATGGATCTCTATAATTAGATCCATTCGGGTAAATCAATCGGATCCGGAACCGAACCGAACTTGTTTTTCGGTTCGGTTCGGTTCTTCGGTTCCGGTTATTATGTCCAGCCCTACTTGAAATGCCATTAAAAAGTTCAAATTTCAAAATATCCCACACTCCCAAAAACTTCAAAAATACCACACACTCCCAAATGTTCCGAAAATACCGCAAACATAAAAAGTGAATTTTAAGGGTTTAGAATTTACAATATTCGTTTGAGTTCACTAAATAGAGTTTAAGGTTTAGTTTTGAAGGGGTAGGGTTTGATTATGGTGTTGTAGTGTTATATTTAAAGTTATTTCGAATTTTGTGGTATTTTTGGAACAAAAAAATTTTTGCAGTATATTTGGAAAAATATGTGGTATTATTGGAACTTTTGGAAGTGTGTGCTATTTTTGGAATAAATCTAGCTTTTGATGGTATTTTTTGAAAATCTCCCTATTAATAATAGAAAAATAATTATTAATTTTAAGTTTAAATTTTTTTAAAAATAATTTTTTATATATCATAAAAATAAATAGATAAATTTATTTAAAGATCTTTACTAAAATTATGTAATATGTATTAAAATTAAGTATCTTAAATAAATTTAATAGGCACGAGTTCAAATTGGATATTCAAATATAAAATTTTAATATATGCATTTAAATACTTAAGTTATGGGTTTTACTATTGATCTTTAAATTTTTAGAACGAATATGAGATCGGATGTGAATCCCGAATAATAAATGCCCTTTATGAATTAGTTGTTGATCTAAATATACTAATGTTAGTAAATTTTAAATTAATATTTAATCTATCATTTTTGTTATTAAGTTATAAATATTATAATAATAATTCTATTTTCTAATAAAATGTTTAATTTTTTTGATGTCAACTTCTTTTATTAAATTACTAGAGTATAATCTTGATTATAAAATTATACAAAACGTTAGAATACAAATTATCACATAAGAAGATATATGCACCATATGATGAAGACGAAACACTGAAAAAAATGAATTTTAAAGATAAACCGTGCACGCTGGCGGACATTGAATCCTACTATTTATTTATTTGAAATTCGTATTACTCTAACACGATAATTATGCAATTTGGCATTACTTCTTCGAGTTTCCAAATTGCACAGTAAAAATCCATTACACCTGTTTCATGTTTTGAAATGTCCATAGCATACCAATTAGTCTGTATCGTAGACATTGTTACAAAATTATCTTTGAATAACTTTTAATGTTTATAATTGAGTTGCATATCACTTCATCCCTACTACAATCGTTCTCCTCCTGTTATGATAAAATGCTATAAATCAGTGTTCTTTTTCTTCCATGGAATAATTCATCTTTGATGTGAGAACACAAGTTCATGATCGTTCCAAGTAGTCATCCGACCATGATGACGGTTTCAACGTTCTAATGACTAGACATTCTATTCAAAATATCTAGTGTCATTTCTGTTAGTTTAGAACGAAATTCGAATACTAATGGAGTAAACTCAGACTTCACCGGAAATATCATTGGTTGTTGTATGTAGAAAAAGAAACGATGCGACAAAAACACAATGGTTTTGAAAAAGTCCAAAACGACGAAAGTAAGAAAAGATGAAGTATTTATTATGTTTATTATACTACCTTTGTATCATAATACTTCTTGATTTTTTACTTTTTATTTTTTGTTTCACAAAGCTTATTTTTTACTTTTTAATTAATACTTTTCTCTTCTCAAGAAATTCAATTATACTTTTCACTAGAAACAATTATTACACACATTCTTTAAGACAATAATTATAACATTTTTATATAAATAATTAATTTTTGAGCATTGAAATTTGGAGAATACAATTAAAGTGATTTAAAGAAAGAGAAATAAGCAATATAATTATTGCTTTTTTAATATGTGATAACTCTAGAAAATCAAATATTAAGATACGGAGGGAGTATTATATAAAACCAAAAAAGCAAAAGCAAAAGCAAATCCGCCGGAAAGTGAAAATGATTAAAAATTGCAAGAAAAAAACGTAGAATTGAAAGAGAATAAGTTGGTGTAAGAGAGAAGTTATGTTGTGTTTGTTGTTTATGACAACACTCTAATAAAAATTTTAATAGTTGCATAATATTCATATATATTTAGTTAATTTTAGAATACCCAATATTTGTAAGTTGGTATGTGAAATCAAAACATATGTGAATACACAAAAAAACATATGTTAATAAAAAGAAAACCCTTAACTATTTGATGAATTTCCAATCATGTTTACTTATTGTGTATTGTTATATATATAAAAGAGTCACGAATTTTGACTCACTATCCCCACAATCCAAGGCGGTTAACGCATATTTAAAGGTTCATCTTCTCGGTTTACTAACACTGACTTGTTTCCTTTGTATTACCACATAGAGCTCAACTTTAGGAAAATATGAAAGAGTAGAATGTTAGATTTTCTTTTCTGTGGTTAATCAGCTTCTTCAGCAAAAACTTTTAACTCCCATATTCTAGAATATTGACCCATTTTAAAGAAGTGTAACTTAGAATTTCTGAAAACCCACTAACTTTGAAACTCATAAATCTTAATCTTCTAATTTGTACCAACCCTTGAAAAAATGATTATAATCTTTTAACTTTTACATTATCAATTTGTCAATCTAAAACCAAAAACTAACTCGTTTTCTTTTCCATTTTGCGAGATACTCCAATAGAAAAAAGCATCTATGAAGGGACTGATGATGTGACATTCTTCAGGCAACATATGAAGGGACTGATGATGTGAGACGCTCAAGAGTTGATTTATTAGCATCTGAGTTTGTACAAATCAAGATGAGAGAGGATGATAGTATTGAAGAATTCAATGGCAAAATGTCATCCATCGGAAATGCATCATGAGTTCTGGGAAAAACATACAAGGACAAGACAATTGGTTAAAAAATTCTTGAGGTGTTTACCCAGTCAATATCAGTCTCACAAGTCAGCTCTTCAAATTGCAAAAAACTCAGATGAGATGTCATTTGAACAAGTGGTTGGTATGATGCAAGCCAGAGAACTCGAGATTAAACAAGAAAAGCCTAAAAAAAAATGGGTGTTGCCTTCACAGCTACTGAACAAGCAAATTCAGAATCTTTGGAGGACATGGTGGGACTTATTGTCAAGAAATACTTCAAAAAGTATGACAGAAGTCAAAAACAAGAGAACTCAACTGGGAACAGATTCGAACAGAAACTTGACAGTGACAGGAGTTACCGCAAAAGTGACGTCCAGTGCCATGAATGAAAAAGGTTGGGGCATTTTAAGATGGACTGTCTTAATCTCAAAAAGAAGGAGACAATCAAGTTTTCGAATGTAAAGGATATGGACATCTCAAGTCTGAGTGTGTTAACCTTCAAAAGCGAAAAGAAAAATCATATGTCAGTCAAGACAAGGAAAATGAAGATACTGATACTGATGATGACAACGAAGAAGAAATGTTGAATATAGTGGCATATGTGGGAATCATTGAGGAAAATTAAGGGTCTGACTCTGATACCGAGGTAACGTTGTTTGAAGAGAACAAAGTTTTGGCTGAAAAGGTGGTGTCCCTCAAAACTTAGAATGATGAGTTGACTCAAGAAAATCATATGATGGTTGAAGTAGTTGAGATACTCAGAAATGAACTACAAGAGGAGAAAGGAAAAACTGAGTTGTTACAACACCAATTGCAGGAATAGCTAAAGCAAATCAGGATGCTGTCAAAAGGAACTAAGGATCTAGATCAACTTCTCTCACTAGGAAGGTCTAGCACTGTTAACTGAGGTTTCGAATATCAAGGAGAGTCTAGTGCAAATACCACTTTTGTCAAGGCAACTGTGAGACATGACCAGGAACAGACAGGAACAACAACAACCAAGAAACTAAAGGGTGAAACTTCAGGAATTAAAGCTATGGCACAAAAAACTCAAACACAGAAGCAAGGAATGAAACCCATAATGTATTAGCCATGCAGCTACTGTGAAGAATATGGGCATACCAAAGAAGATTGCTATTGGTGGGGTGACATAATGTTTTAGGTGTTACATCATCACGACTATCATATTGATAAACAGTACAAAGAAAAAGTTTGGGTGAGAAAGGAGTTCATGTAT
Organism: Iberis pinnata; assembly: GCA_900406425.1. Classification (NCBI taxonomy): domain Eukaryota; kingdom Viridiplantae; phylum Streptophyta; class Magnoliopsida; order Brassicales; family Brassicaceae; genus Iberis; species Iberis pinnata. The sequence goes on from OVBE01010829.1 coordinate 4,870, forward strand.
TGCTACTCGGCCTTAAGTACTAAAATCAAACAGGAGGTGCAACAAGCTGGAGCCTGATACTTTGACAGTGGTTGTTCCAGCACATGACATGTTAAACAGAGGCTTTGAAAGATCTTGAAGTTGCTAATATTGGTAGAGTTACCTTTTGTGGGGGAGCTAAAGGCAGAATCAAGGGGCGAGGGGACCCTAATGGAAGGAACAATCCAAAACTTCAAAATGTGTACCTGGTTGAGGATTGACAGCCAATCTGATCAGCATTAGTCAACTCTGTGACGAAGAATTAGCAGTGACTTTTACCAAGAAACAATGTCAAGCAGTTGACGAAGTTAGGGATGTGAAACTCCAAGGAGTAAGGACTGGTAGCAACTGCTACATGTGGAAACCAAAAGAGCGTTGTCTCACAGCTACAACAACCAGTCAACTAGATCTCTGGCATAGTAAACTGGAACATGTGAATGTTAGGACATTGCTGAAATTAACCAATAATGAACTGGTACGTGGCCTAGCCAAACTGAAAGGAGATGACAAGCTTGTATGTGTCCCTTGTTCACAAGGCAAACAAATCAAGGTGCATCATCCAAAAGTAGCCGAAATCACCACAAAGAGTCCATTGGATCTAGTTCACATGGATCTAATGGGACCCATACATGTTGACATCATTGCTGGGAAGAGGTACATTTTTGTACTTATTGATGAATTCACAAGATACACATGGGTTAGATTCTTTAGAGAAAAATAAGAGACTGTGGATAGTTTCAGAATTTTCTCATTACAACTAAAGAATGAGAAGTGCAGTATAAAGGCCATCAGAAGTGACCGGGGTTGTGAGTTTCAAAACAAAACCTTCGAAAATTTTTGTGCTGATCAAGGTATAACTCATCAGTTTTCTGCACTAAGGACTCCTTAACAGAATGGGGTGGTTAAACGTAAGAACAAAACTTTGCAAGAAATGGCTAGGGCTATGTTACACGCGAACAAAGTAGCCAAACACTTTTGGGTTGATTTTTTTAGCACAGCGTGTTACGTTATCAAGAGAGTGTATGTTAGAAAAGGTACATCCACAACACCGTATGAAATATGGAAAGCAAAACCACCAAGTGTGAACTACTTCCATGTGTTCGGATGTGTATGTTATATACTCAATGATAAGGATCAATTGGGCAAGTTTGATGCAAGAAGCGATGAATGAATTTTCTTGGGTTACTCTGTCACAAGCACATCATACAGTTTTCAACAAACATACCAAAGTTGTAATGGAAACGGTGAATGTTGTATTTGATGATCTCCAGCATATCACAGAAGGTATCACTAATCTAGAACTCTTTGTATCACGGCAGACAACAACACATGATCCCATTATAGCTGAAGATGTGGTAGAGACAGAAGATGCTACTGCAGATGGAGAAGGACAGTTGTTGGATCAACCAAGTGTTCATCAAAATCACTCAGAAAAGGATATCATTGGTAAAGTCACTGATGCTAGAGTTACTAGATAGAAGAAGATCAATTTTAGAGAAATGGTTGGTTATTCATGCTTTGTATCCACAATAGAGCCCAAGTCACACAAAGAAGCTTTGGAAGATGAATATTGGATTGGATCATGCAAGAGGAGCTGGAACAATTTGAAGAAGTAAAGTGTGGGTACTAGTGCCTCGACCTGAAGTTGTTAATTTTGTGGGAACCAAGTGGATCTTGAAGAACAAAGTAGATGAAACAAGTCATGTTGTTCGGAACAAAGCTAGGCTAGTTGCACAAGGATACTCACAAGTAGAAGGAATAGACTTTGATGAGACATTTGCTCCGGTAGCATGTCTTGAGTCAATAAGGTTTCTGCTCGGTATGGCATGTGTCATGGGTTTCAAATTGCACCAAATGGACGTCAAGAGTGCATTTTTAAACGATGTAATTCAAGAAGAAGTTTATGTGGAGCAACCAAAAGGCTTCGAAGATGCAAACCATCCCACTCATGTGTATCGACTCAAGAAGGCGTTATATGGTTTGAAACAAGCTCCCAGAGCATGGTATGAGGGGCTAACAATCTTCCTGCTAGAACAAGGATACACACGTGGCAGTGTGGACAAGACATTGTTTCACTACACCAGAGATCAAGAGTTTTTAGTTGTATAAATTTATGTAGATGATATTGTGTTTGGATCTACAAGTGATTCACTTGTTGCTGATTTTGTTAGGCGCATGAAACACGGATTTGAAATGAGTATGTGTGGTGAACTAACATACTTCCTTGGTTTGTAGGTGCAACAACAAGAAGAAGGGATCTTCATCTCTCAAAGTACTTATGCTAAGAACTTGGTAACCCGGTTTGGAATGGATTCATGCAAGACGACCAAGACTCCGATGAGTACAACATGTAAACTATCTAAAGATGAGTAGGGAGAAGCTGTCGATCAAAAGCTATATTGTGGCATGATTGGGAGCCTGTTATATCTCACAGCCAGTCGGCCAGATATAAGTCTAAGTGTAGGAGTGTGTGCCAGGTATCAAGCTCAACCTAAGGTGTCACATCTACAAGCTCTGAAAAGAATTGTGAAGTATGTGAAAGGAACAATCAATCTCGGGTTATATTACACCAATGACATCAATCTAAATTTGGCAGGTTACTGTGATGCTGACTGGACAGGTATCCTAGATGATAGACGCAGTACAAGATGTGAGTAGTTCTTCACTAAGAAAATGAGTTAGATAGATTATGGTGATTAGATAATTTATCATGATGTTTAGGGCTTAGTTATCTCAAATCTTCATTCATTTGGTATTTTTAATGCTAGATATGTCTTGATCACTCATTTCTAGATCATAAGTGTTTTATTTCCCGAAAGGTGTTTGATGAAATGCTTGAATTAACTTTGAATGCTAACTGAGGTCTAACTAAGATATTGTGTTAGTTATTTTAGTGGTTTATTATGGATTAGACATTAATTCTTCTTGATTGTGTAATTATCCAAGAGATTGTTTTAGGTGCATGATTAGGAAAATGATTAGTGCAATGAAAATGAATTATTCTAATTAAGGGAATCATAAACCAAGAATTAACATTGAATGATTGTATTAAGAATCACGAGATATCATTTGATCAACCAAGTCAATAACCTTTGCATATTTGTTTAGGCTTTTTAATCTTGATTTACATTTTAATTTTTTGTTGACTTTGCTTAATCTTGTTGACTTTTATTTTGTTGACTTTTGGACTTATGCATGATTTAGTGTTTCAAAACCACCTCAATATTATTTGCTTAGACTAAATATGATTCTCCTAATTTTTAATGTGTTGATTGCTCTCGATTTGGATTGATACCCTAAGTACTACAATGATATGAGTAGCCTTAGGTTTACTTGGTTAGACAAAGAACTATATATTATTGTTTATCACTCCTTTAGAGTGGAAGTCAGTCCCTGGATTTCCATTTGCATTATCAATTTTGTATTCCCACATCCCAAAGTCACCTTTCCCATCAAACTTCTCCATTTCAAACATTTCTTGTGCTAGCTCCATGGTTTATGATAGGAAATGTGGCTTGTACCTCAAATGTCACAGAGAAATATCACTATTTAGTACTAATTAAATATTGGCATACCTGAGATCAACTTAGTCACAAAGACTGGTTTTTCTTCTTGATATGCACCTGCTCAGTTGCACAAACTTAGTCTTTGCAGAATTACAAGAGACACCTTCTATACGTAGAAGGCTCTGATACCACTTGTCACAAATTAATCCCAAGATCATTTAGCTTCACACACACTTTGAATCTTTGACTTGTTCTTAAAATAGACTAAGGCGTGAGTGATGATCAAGATTGAACTAATGCTGTTAGCAAATCTAAAGAAGACGTTAGAACTTTAGTAACTCAGTTCAGATGTTAATTATATGCCTTGGAGAAGACAAACTTATATGCTTCATAAACCTTCAAGTAACTTATACACAAATGAATGAAGAACAAGGTCGACTCTCTTATCCTCACTACTTCATGGACTGCTAGAGACGTAGGAGACTACAGCCCTCATTGCTGCAAAGGCTATGGTAAATAGAAGAAGAAGAAGAAGAATCTTATTCCTAAAATCCACCGTGAGTTGATCACCTTTCTTGAGCTTAAAGGCTCTTCTCTTATTGCTAACTACTTCTTTTATCTTCTCTTTGATTATGTTAAGAATTACGAACTCTGTTTCTACTTTCTGCTAATTCCCTCGGCTTTTAACCTTGAAGAAGATGACCTTTGTTACGATGTTTTGATTAACTAGGCGAAGTGGGCCTCGCCCTTTTGTAGCCCACTTTTCCAATGAAGCCCAACTTGAGCTCATGCTCAGCTTAGTTATGTGACCCGATCCACATGTCGTTAACCCGACCCGTGACCAAACTATTACAGATAGGATTCCAAGATTGGCCAAATAGGTGATCTTCGTTCTATAATCCTACACAGTATTCTATGATCGGTCAAATGGGTGATGTTGAGACAAACAATTTTATCTCAAGAAATCTCACATTCTAAAATAATTTCTTTCCATTTGCAAATTAGACATCTAACATGATTCTTTACATTTCCTTCTTGATATGATTGTGAATTAGTTTCGTATGACCTCTCAATAAAGGTAAATGATGATTCTTCATCTTTTCCATCTGTAGAGTTTGTGTCTTCTACACAACCTACGATTGTTGTTCTAGAATCTTCAATTTAAACATTTTTTAATTATGAAGTTTATTCTCTATACTTTTATTTTTGAGATCCATAGGAAAAGAAGAAGAACCCTTAATTTATGTTTGAAGAAAGAAATTTATAGTTTGGTGTATTAACATGAATAGAATTGTATGTTCTTCTATTCATATGGATCCTCACCTAAAATTGCCTACATATATTTAAACTGACTTAGTTTTTTTTTTTGTCAAACAAACTGACTTAGTTTATGTTGTATCATATAAACATCTGATAAGTATGTTGATGTATCTTCAAATCACAAGACTCTGATATTCTTTTTTGTAATAACCCCAATCAATTTTCTGTTGCACCAAGAAAAACTCATCAACATGCAATTTATAATACCATTCATTATATGAAAAGCATAATGAGACAAGGTCCATTATACTCCTCGAACCATGTTTACAAGAATCATGTGTTTGCATATGCATATTGGATATGCTGCTTATACACCATGAGATCAATAACTCGTTATTGTTTTCTGGGTTTATCTATCATTTTTTGGAAGTTTAAGAAACAACAAAAAAATTCAAAAGTTTATATAGAAAAATCTCTCAAAGGTTGTGATGAAGATTGTACTTACAAATTTTTTTTGAAGGAGTTTAAGCCCCATCGTTAATTATATATGTAGTATTCAGATGCTACATTTGGATGTTGCATCAAGATGTTGTTTGTTTCTATATCTTCATTCGATATCTAGATAGTGCATTTAAATGCACTTTTGTTAGTTTATAAATTTGTAAAGATATCCAGATACATTATTTCAGAAACAACATTAGTTTTTACACCAAATACACAGAAACGCGTTTTTTTTTTTCCAAAAATGCAGAAACAAGTTCTTTTGCCAAAAATGCAAAAAAAGAGCTTCTCCACAAAAAAACGCATAAACGCTTTTCTCCGCCAAAACGCAAAAGCATATTTTTACTAAAAAAAACACAGAACGCTGCCAAATACGTGGAACCACATTTTTCTGACAAAAAAGCAAAAACACACTTTTCTCCAAAAACGCGGAAACGGTTTTTCTCCGTCAAAAACGTGGAACGACTATTCCTGTCAAATAAGCGGAAACTGGTATTTCCGTCAAAAACATGGAAACGTGTATTTTTTCCAAAAACTTCCAAACGCGTATTCCTATCAAAAATGCAGAAAATAATTTTCCAACAAAAAATAAGGAAAACACATTTTCTCGCAAAAGATGCAGAGAGGGATTTTTCTCCCGCCAAAAATGCGGAAGCTGGTTTTCCCGCTAGAACCTTGGAAACTGATTTTCCCATCAAAAATGAGTTTTGGTAGGAAAACTTGAAACTCATTTATGTGTTGTTGGCGGAAAAATTCTTTAACGAGAAAATGAGTTTTTGCATTTTTGGTAGAAAAACACTCTTGCATTTTTGGCGAAAAAACATGTTTATGTGTTTATGGTAGAAAAATGCGTTTCTATGTTTTTGGTTGGTTTTGAGGGGAAAACGCGTTTTTTCATTTTTAGTAAGAAAATGCGTTTCCGCGTTTTTGATGAGAAAATATGTTTTTGGCAGAAAAAATTGTTTCAGTGTTTTGGTGGAAAACACATTTTTGCAGAAAAAACAGTTTTAATGTTTTGGCAAAAAACATGTTTCTATGTTTATGATTGAAAGTATGTTTATGCGTTGTTGGCGGAAAGACCCTTTTTGACAACAAATGCGTTTTCCAGAAAACATGTGTTTGGCGGGAAAATCCGTTTTCACGTTTTTGGCGAAAAAACTCGTTTTCACGTTTTGGCGGAAAAATCCGTTTTCGCATTTTTTGCAAAAAATTATTTCCATACTTTTGGCGAAAAAATCCGTTTCTGCGTTTTTTGCGGAGAAAATAAATTTCGCGTTTTTTTGTAGAAAAACAGTTTTTACATTTTTGATCGAAAAACGTATTTTCTTTAATTTTTTGTTCTTTTTTACATTTGAAATGCGTATATGCTGAATCAAAATTCTCGTTTTTTGAATATCTCAGATATCTAGAATTTTAGAATTTTGTATTTCGACATTCAGATATAGCAGTAGCAGCTAGATATTGATTTTAATGTAGGATATAGAAACGAACACTTTAAAGGTTCAATTAACAAAATACTCTCTTCTTATTAATGATTACACAATAATTATCCATACCGCTCGTAAACTTGTTTTCTTTACTTATTTTCACAATTTGGTAAGTAAGATGAGATTATACTTATATCCTTCCCATGGAGACTTTTAGTGTTTATACTATTATGTTTTGTTTCTTTTGATGGTTGTACATTTAATTAAAATAAACCACATCTTACAATTATTTTGGTTTAAAATACTCTGGCAAGTTGTATTTCACACAAAACAATATTTTTTGTAAAGTTTCTTTTTCTGCAATAAAGTTTTACAAAGAGAAAGGAACGTATTGAAAAAAGTAGAAATTACAAGCCGTGGTGTCTATTGTTGATAAAAAAAAAAAAAAAAAAATTAGATCGACAACTTTACATCCAAGGAGAATTATGAAGAGGCATAGAGATGGATTTGGTCTGTAGGTAACTATCGAGAGCATCCATGCCACTTTCACGACAATTGCCACTCATTTTGTAGCCACCGTAAGGAGAGTCAAGATCAAATCCAAAATAGCAATTAACCCAAATGACTCCTGCTTTGATTGATCTTGAAACAGTGTTGATCAAGTCTATGTTTTTGCTCATTATTCCAGCTGCAAGTCCATATTTTGTGTTGTTTGCGCATTTGATTCCTTCCTCTACCGTCCTATAATCACAATTTCAAAACATTTTAAGCTAATAAAGATTGGGGAGTGAAAAAATGGTCTTTTTTGGTTTACTTGAATTTCATCAATGACATGACTGGTCCAAAGATTTCTTCTTGGTATATCTTCATATTCTCCTGTAATCAACAAAAGCATGTTATTATACTCATTATTTAATTTAAAACAAAGCATCTTACCACATAGTGGGCATTCGGTTAATATTTAATTAACCGAATATTTAATATTTCCAAATTAGAGCTGCCATATTGCCAATAGAGTCATTCTACTTAATATATGATCCAAAATTCAGCTACCTATCTAATTAAACCTTTTAATAAACGAAAGAACTTACTGTTACATCTGCGAATATGGTTGGTTCGATGTAATATCCTTTGTCTCCAATGGCTTTCCCACCGGTTAATAGTGTTGCTCCTTCGGTTTTGGCGTGCTCAATATAATAGAGAATCTTCTCAAATTGCTTTCTATCCACCTGAACACATCAAAAAAAAAGATCAACCTCATATATTCTAAGAATTAAAAGTAAACTCAACGTATAATTGAAGTCTCATATACTTGAGGTCCTTGTCGAGAAGTGGTTACAAAAGGATCACCAACGGTCCAATCTTTAGCCTTCTCCACTAACTTAGCCACAGCCTTATCGTATATACCTTCTTGAACAAACACACGAGAACTCGCCACGCAAATTTCACCCTTCACATTTAACAACATCGTCGTTATTAGAAATTGCCACTACAAAATTTAAAAATTAAAAATGTACCGCAAGCTCGTATTTGGTCTAGCTTTACGACAATATACCTTGTTGTAAAAGCAACCGAGAAGCGCCATATCGGCAGCTTTGTCAAGATCTGCATCATCAAAAATGAGAAGAGGCGATTTCCCGCCCAATTCGAGGGAAACTTTCTTGAGATTACTTGTGGCCGCAGCTTGCATTATCTTTCGGCCAACATCTGTTGATCCCGTGAAACTAACCTGGTCACAAAAAAAAAACAGTTGACTGATTAACGCTTCAAATAATAAGTCAAAAAGTTAAATAATTAGTTACTTTGTCGATGTCCATATGGGAGGCAATTGCAGCTCCAGCAGTTGAACCAAAACCAGTCACGACATTTAAAACACCATCAGGAAAGCCGGCCTGCTTGGAAAGATGAGCATAGAATAAAGCAGAGAGTGGAGTCTGCTCAGCTGGTTTAACGACCATGGTGCAGCCAGCAGCTAAAGCAGGAGCCACTTTCATTGCAAACATTATGCTTGGGAAGTTCCAAGGGATAATGTGACCAACCACTCCTACTGGTTCTCTAAGTGTATATCCGAATAGAGACGGACGTGTCATTTTAAGAGTCTCGCCGTGAATTTTATCAGCTGCACCCGCATAATACCTGAAATGACCTGCTGCTCCCGGAATGTCAGCTAATTTCCCCATTTGGAACAATTTTCCGCCATCAACCGCATCAATTGCTGCCAGTTCTTCTATGTTTTCTTCTATTAGGTCTGCTAACTTGTTGATAGTCTTTGCCCTTTCCTGATCCAGATTAATCAACCAGTTTTGCCATTAGTTCACGAACTTTGTACATAAACTAGATTATCAAAATCTTCAAATTAAAGACTTTTCTACCATTCTATCTTTCATCAATATGGACAAAACATCAGCTATCTATCTTTCGGACTTGTTAATAGAGAAATTTGACAACATTAGTTGTTTGACATAATTGGGAAATAATTAAAGAAAATAAATGGGTAGGTGCAACGACGTACGAAGCCAGTCATGCGAGGCCAAGGGCCATGATCGAAGGCGTGACGTGCAGCGTTTACGGCCAAATCAATATCTTCTTTGTCTCCTTCTGCTATTTTTGCTATCACTTCTCCATTTCTTGGGTCTAACGTCTCAAACGTTTTCCCTTTTATTTTTTTTCCATTTTTTACCATAACTAAACTTGTCAGTATATGCCAAATCAAACCTACTCCGTTTCAATCTTCAATATCACATTAAAGAAATAAAAAAAGTGACAAATGATACTATTTTCTAAATCAAGGAGATATAAAAATGGAGAAAAGAGAATAAAATACTCCCTCAGTTTCTAAAATAATATCATTTTGGGAATCATTTTTTGTTGTAAAAAAGTCATTTTAATTTTTCAATTAAAAAAATTAAATCAGTTTCAATTTTGAAACTAATTTAAGTATTTATTTATATTGGGTGTTTTAGTATATTTAATATTATTTTTATGCAAAAAAGTGTGAAAAAATAAAAATAAAGTTATTTCAGAAAGGGAAAATTCCATTTTAATACATCAATTGTGTTCCAATTACCCTTTTAATACAC
>OVBE01010830.1:0-14262 GCA_900406425.1 Iberis pinnata
GAGGGTATGTGATTGAGATACTGAAATCCAATCCTGGTTCAACAGCTTTTGTTGAGACAACAACCAATCCAGCAAGAGGGGATGTATTTAACAGATTTTATGTCTGTTTTGAGAGCTTAAAAAGCAGCTGGAGAGGGTACTGTAGACCCATTATAGGGCTTGATGGCACTTTCTTGAAGGTGGCTACCAAGGGGGTGTTGCTTGCTGCAGTTGGCCATAATGCCAATAACCAGATCTACCCTATTGCATGGGCTGTGTGCCAAAAAGAGAATGCCGACAATTGGTTATGGTTTGTGAAGCATTTGAAGAGTGATTTAGAACTTGAAAATGGTAGCAGATTCGTCATCACTTCTGACAGCTCAAAGGTAATCATATATTCACTTAGATCTGTTAACTTTGATATGTTACTAATCATTTAATGTTTTTGAAGGGAATCGTCAATGCACTACAAACAGAGCTACCTCAAGTTGAGCATAGGAGATGTGTTAAACACATTGTGGATAATTTGAAGAAAAAACATGGAAGTAAAGACATGTTAAAGCCTATGGTGTTGGGCATTGCTTGGAGTTATTGTAAAGAGGAATTTGCAAGAAGACTGAGGAGATTAAGGGAGTACAACCTGTGTTTATACAAAGATGTGATGAAAAAGAATCCACAGACTTGGAGCAAAGCATATTTCAGGCAAGGAAGTCACTGTGAAGATGTTGACAACAATCCTACTGAATCATTTAATGCAACTATCACCAAAGAAAGAGCAAAAGCATTGGTACCTATGCTGGAAACAATAAGAAGACTTGCAATGCAGAGAATTGCAAAGAGGAACAAGAAATCACAAAGGCATCAAGGACTATGCACCAAATATGTCAAAGACTGTCTGGTTATGATGAAGGATGATGCAGAAAAATGCACAACACTCACTGCATCTGTGGGCCAATTTGAGGTAATTTTAAAAGGTGATTCCTATCATGTGAATTTAACAAAGAGGACTTGCACATGTTGCAAATATCAGATTACAGGAATACCTTGGTGAATGCTAAGTTTGTCTCAGCTAAGTTTATTTCGGCTAAGTTTGTTGTGAATGTTTAATAGTAAATGCTTTTGAATTGTTCTTTGTTTTTGGTTTCTTTGTGTTTTCAAAACTTTGGTAACATAAAACAAATACATACACTATTGCCAATGCCATAATAACAAACAATACTTAAACATATAATGTCATTGAACAAGGCAAAAGTTACTTCAAAAGTTGTACCCAAATCAAAAGAAATGCCAACAATAGTAAACAACAAATAAGTTTATTGAACTCCTAAAACACCATTGCCAATACCAAACCATGGGCCAACAACCGAGTCAAACAAGATTGCCAATGCACTAAGACCTAAAGCACTCCCTAAGTGTCATTGTCATTGCACCAACAAGGAATATGCGGACTCTAATCTTTATCAGTTTTTTTGAACCAAATGCATTGTGCAATGCATCAATTACCTTCATCTTCTCAACCAAATCAGCTTCCATCTTCTTCACGACCACATTTTCAAGTTTAGTGAACTCCTCCCTTATCTTATTCTTCAAGTCTTGAACATCTTCTCCTAATTTCATACATTTTTCATTAACCAATCTAAGCTCTTCAACCAATGATTCATCCATCCATTTGAATAAATGTTCTTCAGATTTCCTCATCACAAATTCAAATTTGACAGTGTTATTACGAGATTATTCACATACGAACTGAATCAAAAAGAAATTAAAAGATTAATCACTGATTCAAACATGTAAACCTAACTCACATCTATAGAACCGTCGATAAGGATTTTCTTCAGTCTTAGATACAAACATCACCAATTTCTCACCACACCAACACCTGCTAGGAACTCCGACAACTCTTCTTCGCATACTTTGACGAATCGAGCTAGAGGAAGAGATCGACATCGGGAATCTGAGTTTGATTTCGCCCTAGTTCTTATGTTCTGCCCAAAATCAATTTCTGATTTGATTTCGCAAAACCCTAGTTCTTATGTTCTTCCCCAAATTTGAAATCGATTTTTTTTAAACTAAAAAAAAACTTTAATTTCGGTTAACTAAGTAGGTTCGGTAATGGTAATTAGGGATGGTTTAGTGTCCCATCGCAATTTCTAATCGCCATGTTAATCTTAAATCGCATAATTAGTTTAATTAATTTTTTAGGGGTATTTGAAGTTTCTCGAATTGTTTGGGTAAACTGATGATTAGTATGATATAGTTTAGATGCAATTTTTATTAATCGACTAGTAGGGGAGATTGAGTTTGTACGGGTATAGTAGGGCAGTTAAGAGATGTTCACCCAATAAACTACAACCTTATTTTAATTTTAAAGTAAACTTCCTTAAGTAGTAATTTGACAATGGTTGAGAAAAGAAATGGACATTAGCATGTGGTGTAGCCGTAAATTCCGGTGCTTAAATATTCTTACATGAGATAATATTGTGTACTTGTCCGGATCAATTCATTCTCATATTATTAATTATTTTTGGTAGTAACTACAATTAAACACACAATGGGATAGATATAGATAGTCGAGTCCCACCTTGTCCCTTGACCACGAGATCATATCTGCCGTAAATCCGGATTTTCTTTATTTATATTAACAACTTGCAATATTTACTATATTTTCCTTTCTAAAATTTTTATTCACTTTTGACAAAAGAAAAAAACTATATATTAATTTTTGTTTTATAACTAAGATTATATTATCCTTTCAAACGGTTGCTAGCACTACATCTATATTATTATTATTATTATTATTATTATTATTATTATTATTATTATTATTATTATTATATAATATTTAGTAGTTTAATGTTAATATCTCGAATTTAAAAAAAACATTGTGGTATATTTTAGGATAACATATTTGTATTTGAGGAAATTTCATCTTTTATAACCATCATTATTGCCACACAAAAAAAAAGTAATGAAGAAGCACGATAATAGCAAAAGCAGGAAGATGAAAATTGATAAAATGATAAAACAAAGCTGCATTGATATTGAGAGCAAAGAAATCTAATTCAATAATTGGGATAAATAGTAACATTCGTGCCCCTTTTACAAAAGTTGGCATATATTAGTAACGCGTTAGCGAGGGGTAATGTGTACACGCAATAATCATATAATAAAAACATATATTTTTTATTCTAGTTCGACGAAGAACAAGATATAATTTAATTAACATTTAATCTAGCTTACTAATGCTATGGAGAATATAATAATAAAAAAACCAAAATTGATAAATAAAGTATGAGTTGGCCGTAAAAAGCGGGGATGGATGTTGGTACCTAAAATTCTGGGAAATGTTGAAAGTATGCAGTTGGAGTGACTCGGTGACTTGAAGATTCGCTTACAAAACATTACCTTACTTCTCATTATTATTATTTTCCTTTTTTACTCTCCATCTGCCACCTCACTCCAACTTATTTATAATTGGTAATTATCAGTGTTTTGAAATCTGATTCGGACTTATGGTTGAATCGTTAAAACTAGTGATTCGATAAAGAATTCGGGTCGGATTTATCTTAAAATCTATCTTTTAAAAAATTGGTAAAATCCAGTAAAAAACCGTAGTTAAACCGCATCTCGAATCAACCGAAAGAATCAGATCAATATACTAATTAATAAAATAAAAAATTATGCAACTCTAATTAATAAAGTTCATACTTTATTTGTATTTAATTTTATTTTAGTATAAATATAATTGACTAACATATACTACGATTTTTGAATTTTATAGACAATGATTGAAGATTTCACTATGTCATCCGAAAAGACAACGAAAATATAAAAAAATAAAAAAAAATTAATTATAGTGTTTTACTCTTTTTGATATTAAATATGTTGCCATAATTCTTATAATATTATACTAATTTTTTTATTCTATGATTTACGTTTTGAATTACTAGTTTACATTTATTGTTAGATACTTTTCATCATGGTTCTTTTATTATTTAATCAAAAGTTTATACCAAAATTTTTAAATTATACAAGAATTTTTATTTGATTTTTGTAAAAAATATTTATGTAAAATATAAACCTAAAAATATATAAAATAAAAAAAATATTCATTAAACTATTGAACCGCGGTTGATCCGCGGTTAACTCAAAAACTCAGTGACTCGAAAGATCAACCGGTTTGATCTTCAGAATCATTACTCAACTAGGAGTTACTCTATTCGTTGACTATGAAAATTGTATGCCAGTCCCGGAGTTTTAACTTTTAAAAAATATTTAAGAATCTATCAGAAAACATGGTGTTTATATATTTTTAATTTTTATTATTTGTCGATAATCGATCGGTGAATAACGTAAATCTTGTTTTTAAAAAAAAAAAAATTGTGTCCTCATTCTAATAAAATCGATTCTCAAAATCCCAATCAAATTTGGTTTTTCTATCTCGGGACGAATTCATCTAGGTTGAAATCAATTATACATGCACAAGATGATTCATTTCATAATTAAATTAATACATATACTTAAAATAGACGTTATGTAACAATTTTGATGTACAAAATGAACGATAACAAAAGCATAGATAAGCATATGTTGAAAATTGAAATAAGCTTAAATATTGCTTAAGATTCAAACAAAACATATTTCCTATTTACTACAAGAATAAGGGAATATTTCCGATTAGAGTTTGCGACTATATGCATGGTCGGAAAAAATTTTCTCGAATTTGCTACTAGTTTCCGACTAAATAAACATTTCATCGGTAATTAGTAAGACATATGTAGTAGTAGGAAAATAGTCAGAAAATATATCTGACAAGTTACCGACTAAATTGAATTTTTCTGGAAAAAAAAAATTTGTCGCAATTTAGTTAGAATAGTGATGGATTCGTAGGAAAATAGTCGGATAAATTTAGGGACAAATTTCCGACTAAATAGTCTTTTTGGAAAAATAATATATTGTCGGTTTTTAGTCGGAAAACGTAAAAAAAAATGGTAATAATATTAGTTGAAAATTTTGTCTCCAATTTAGTCTAAAAATTCTCAAAAAAAAAAAATTTACCTACGAATTTCAAACTAAATAATGTGGTCGGACAAATTTAGTATAAAACCAGCCCCTTCCTCTCTTACGAATCATAGTCACAAAACACCAAAAAAAAAAAAAAAGTCTTCTACTAATATATTTAAATTTCGGGAGTGGATGTATAATCGCATACATGAAGAGACGGGAAAAATCCGAGAAGAGTTCAAAAAGGGTCTAACCGATTCATGCAATTTGCTACAAATCAAGAGATTTCGCGTGAATCCGGTAAAATGTCTTGTCGATGCGTTAAATGTGATAATGAAAAGTTTATAAATATAGAAAATATGTGGAAGCATTGTTATTGGCGTGGTTTTACACCTGGATATTTTGTGTGGTTTTTCCACAGAGAAAATTTTAGTTCCTTGCAAAGAACAGGTGAAAATAGTCAGAGTAGACGAGTTTCCGAAGAAAGTGGTCCGAGTATAAATTTTGAAGAATCTACTCAACCGACGATAGAAGACAATGCTATTTGAATGGTTAATGATGCATATAGAGAAATAGCGCAAAATCCTAATGTTTAAGAAGAACCAAATCTTGAAGCTAGGCGATTTTTTGAAATATTAGATGCTGCTAAAAAACCTATATATGATGGTTGCAAAGAAGGTCATTCACCATTATCAGCTGCGACTAGGATGATGAACATAAAGACGGAGTACAATTTGAGTGAAGATTGCGTAGATGCAATAGCTGACTTTATTAAAGAGTATATGCCCGACGAAAAACTTTGCATCTGCATCTTATTACGCAATACAAAAATTGGTATCCGGCATTGGATTACCTTCCCAAATCATAGACGTATGTAAGGAAAACTGCATGATTTTTTGGAAAGAAGATGCAAGTTTGGAAGATTGCAAATTTTGTGAGGCACAACGATACAAAATTACGACTGGAAGATCTAAAATTCCTCACCAACGCATGTGGTACTTGCCTCTTGCAGATAGATTAAAGACATTGTATCAATCACTGCTTCAGCTATGAGATGGCATGTCGAACATCAGTACTCGGGGGTTATCTCACATCCATCTGATGCAAAAGCATAGAAACATTTTTGTACAACATATCCAGCATTCGGTGGAGAATCAAGGAATTTATATCTTGGATTATGCACATATGGATTTAATCCTTTTGCGAAGACAGAGAGAAAATATTCTTCATGACCGGTTATTGTGACACCATACAATCTTCCCCCTTGCATTATGTATGGAACGAGAGTTCTTCTGTCTTTCTATACTTGTCCCAGGTCCTAATCATCCTCGAAGATCATTGGATGTTTTCTTGCAACCATTAATAGAGGACTTACAATATTTATGGCACCATGGAGTTACCGCATTTGACGTCTCAAACAGTACTAATTTCAACTTGCGTGTTGTATTAATGTGGACAATTAGTGATTTTTCAGCTTACGGAATGCTCTCAGGATGGACCACTCATGGTAGGTTGGCATGTCCATATTGTCAAGATAATACAGATGCTTTCCAACTCAAACATGGCCGCAAGTCTTCTTGGTTTGATTGTCACAGGATATTTTTGTCATACAATCATCCATATAGACGCAACAAGTCTTTGTTCAAGAAGAATCCGGTTGTTACAGATGGACCCCTGCCTGTTCCAAGTGGTGCTTACATGGTAGAGAAACTGCGAGATTTTGATGTTGACTCAACAATTGAGTGTGGAGATAATGGTCATACTGTCGTTAGTAGTTATGGAGAATTTCATAATTGACACAAGAAAAATATATTTTGGGAATTTTCTTATTGGAAGAATCATTTTCTTAGACATAATCTCGACGTAATGCATATCGAGACAAATGTTTTCGATAACATTATCCATACCATTCTAAATGTTCAAGGGAAGACAAAAGATAAAATCAAATCACGTATGAACTTGCCAAACATTTGTGCCAGGCCATCATTGCACTTAATTGAAAACACGAAGGGTCCGATCTCCATTTTTAGGCTCTCTACACATGCCAAAAATGAATTGTTTCGCTGGATTACAGAAGATGTAAGGTTCTCAGATGGTTATGCATCAAATTTGAGTCGTTGCGTTGATGAGAAAAATGACAAGTTTTCATGGATGAAGTCACACGATGCTCATATTTTTATGCAACGTCTACTGCCATTTGCACTATCGGAACTACTCCCTAAGGAAGTGCATGAATCGATTGCAGGTACATATATATATACTTTCCTATGTATTATTTATTAGTGAAACTTATTGTGCTAACTATTTTTTGTGTACTTATGCAGGAATCAGTGATTTTTTAGAGATTTATGTTCTAGATCAATTAGCACAAATAGTATACAGATTTTGGAGACAAATATCCCTGTCATCATTTGCAATCTTGAGAAAAAAATTTCCACCTTCATTTTTTGACGTTATGAGCACCTTCCGATCCATTTACAATTGGAAGCAAGACTAGGAGGTCCTGTTCAATACAGATAGATGTATCCATATGAGCGTTATATGTTTCATTTGAAAAAGAAGGTTAAGAACTAAGCAAAGTTGAGGGATCCATTGTCGTCCAAAGCATAAATGAGGAAACGTCATATTTTTCATCATTCTACTTCGGTGCAGACGTGCAAACCAAATCAAGAAAACCAAGCAGGTATTATGATGGTGGTGAATGAAATACTTATCATAAAAATGTGCCTTGTATATTCTCTGAAGTTGGTAGGTTAAGCGGCAAAGGTCATGCCACTTGGTTCAACAACGTTGAGGACAAACACATTCATACATATATTCTGCGTAATTGTGAAGAAGTGCATCCTTATGAGAGGTATATATTTTTTTAACATATATTTCATAATTTTTTATATGTAGTAATATTTTTGCATAATTATTTATGTTTTAGCATATTTGAGGAACAAGTGAGGTATGCATCATCGATCATGTCTGAATCTGAATTAGAGACAATGAAAGAGACACATTTAGCGAAATGACTACAATACTATGTAAGATTGACTTAACTAAATATTTGTGATATACTACATATTTAGTTAGCTTATGTTATAAAAATTTTTTTTTAATAATGTTCAGGTTAAGACATCTACTACAACCAACGAGTTTCCAACATGGTTCGAAGAATTGGTTGGTGGACCACTTACTCAGGCTATGTCATTTCCAATGTATTTCACTTGTGGTTATTTGTTTCAGAAACGTCGTGTTGCTAGTATCAGAACAACGGTTAGCCATGGTGTTCTTGTTAAAGCTGATCCGATTGAATACTTTGGTGAAATAGTTGATATGATGCAAATAGAATACCCATGAATTATAAACTTTAATTGTGTAGCATTCAAATACGAGTGGTATGACCCAACAAAAGGACGAGGTGTCAGAAGGACCAAATTTGATGTTACTGAGATTAATTCATCGAGGAGATTAAAAAAATACGATCCATTTATACTTGCATCTCATGCATATCAAGTATGTTACATTCTAATTCCACAAATAAGATATCGACAAGATCCTTGGATGATCGAAACACAAATTAATCCACGTAACCAAGTTGATGGTGTTGTCGAAGTCGAAGACACAGAAAATATTGAGGTAGATAACGAGGACGAAGATGTTGAAGACAAATTTCATGAAAATGAAAGTAGCGAATCAGATGCTGATGAATATGAAATCTAACTATAAAATGTTGTAATAAAAAATGATAATGTAATATACGTTTGTAATCTCAAATATTTTTGTATATATGAAATCCAACAATTAAACAAGAAGTTTTAAAACAATACACATTTTAAGCCAATATAATGAACATAAATACAATCTTCTAAAAACTAAAACAACCAAAAACTTTTTTCTAAATACTGAAATACAAAAAAAATGTTCTACAAATTAGAATACAAACACAGTCTTCTAAAAACTAAAGTACAAAATAATCTTCTAAAACCTAAAATACAAAAGTAATCTTCTAAAAACTAAGACACGAACAAATTATTCTAACAACTAAAATACAAAAACACAAACACAAATTTTATAAAACAATAAAGCAAACATAAATTTACGGTCAGAGAATTCTCGGGGTAAGTAAGAACTCCGACTAACCTTCCAAAATAGTCGTAATTTAGTCGCACATACTAAAATATTTCTGACTAATAACTCGTAATTTAGTCGCAAATACTAAAAGATTTCTCACAAATTGTCACCATTATAAAAGCTTCCAAAAAAATTCCGATAAAATTAAAGACATTGTCGGAAATGAGTAGGAAAGATATTAGTCTAAAATTCTTCTATAAAAGGTCGATCCTTTTCATCTGGTCGAACAAACCTCTCTCTACCATTGAAAATATCTCTACGATCCTTCCACAATTGATCAACCATTCAAGATTAGGTTATATCTTTTAAATTTTTAATTTTATGTATTGTTTACACTAAGTTAGATTTTAGTTATGAAAATATAGGTATGGACTAATAGGTATGAAATTAGATTTTGTAGAATTATTGTAACATAATATCTAGGTTATATAACATTTGAAATATAGGTATGAAAATGGCTTAGGTTTGAATTACTTATTTACACATACATGCTATATAATTATTGTATTTTTAATTTATTCATATTTAATTAGTGTGTTTTAAATATGTTTCCGGGTACTACTTCTATATCATGAGAATGTTTTCAGACTTTCGCAAGAAATGATATTGTAGGGTTCTCAGAGATAGGTTCAGAGACACAACCTCCTTCATAATTCCCGAATTTGTTTGACTAAGAATTTCCAAATCTATCGCATGTACCAGAGTCTTACGCACAACCAACAACCACCACAACCTACAGAACAAAGAAATAATAATCTGTTTTGGCATATGTCGTTGGAAGATCTACTCCGTGCACCGAGTCGCGAGGCATTAAAAATTCTCCATCCAACACGTCAAATGGAGCTGCCTGGTAAATAATTTAATATTTTATTCAACAGTTTTTATTAAATATTAATAATAATTATAATATAAAATTGTAGGTTTAAGTTCAATAAAGGTGTAAATAAAACTATTAAAAAAATAATGGTTAACGATTACACAGAACCTACCCCAAATTGGTCCCTTGTTTCTGGTGGTATGAGAGAGCATTGGTTCAAAGCTTTTGTGGTATGAAATATTTAAGTTATTATTTAAATTAATTTTGTTCTTAGTAAAGGTAATTTTACAATTTAAAATGCAAATATTAACATTTTTAACAGCAAAAATACAACTGGGATGAGGCACATACAACTCTTGTGCGAGAAGAATTTGACCAAGTTCCGGCTCGGTTAAATGACAAGGTTTACTCGTGGAAGCAAAGTGAAAGAAAGCAAATGATAAGACAAGATGGATGTTGGAGTCGGTTTGGTCGGGTCTAATTCAATATTGGACTGATAAAAAAATGAAATTCGAGGTGCAAAAACTCAGATAACCGAAAAAGCGAGCGAGGTGGGTATGGGATCCATGTACACACTTTTGGATCAAGACTTATGTTCGTAAAATGGAAGCAATTGTAAAATTAAAATTTAAAATTTAAATTTAAATTTTTCTTTATTGTTTAAGTATATTATAATATCAATAATATCTCTTAATATATTTTTTTATAGCGAGACCCAGTAACCAGAGCATATCCAGATATGGTGACGTTTATGGAGGCAACTCATAAACGAAAAACTAACGAAGAAATTATTGATGGTAAAAAAAAATATATCATTCGTCTTTGTCGAGAATTTGAGTAGAAAAAAGTTACACAGATTATTCAAAACGAAGATACTTTGGATGATTACTAGCTTACTCAGAAGAAAAAAATGAAATTTATTTCAAGGTGATTAATTTTATAGTACAAAAAGTTAAATGTCAAGTTTTTTTATACTAACAAATTTCTTTTTTACGAAGTGGAAGTCAAGAATGGAAGGCGATATGGATTATGATCCTTGTCTCAGTACATGGACGTGGAGAATATCAGATCTTCTTCACAGTGGTTTGGGAATTGTGAGGAAAAATATTAAAAAACTCAAGAAAAACTCACTGAAACCCAAAGCCAACTACAAGCGGCTCAACAAAAAATTAACGATCTTAACAATAAGGTTGGAGATGTTCAACAATGGTGTGAAATGATGCAGAAGAATTTTCCGAAAACAAGTCCAAACATTAGATTTTAAATGTGTGAAATGTTATTTACCTTTACTTTTAATGTTGAACACTAATTTTGTATTTTAATTTTCATTTATGTATAATATAATTTTATCTTGCAAATTTTAAATGTTTTAATATAAATAAATATATATATATAATATAAAAAACAAAAAATTATATATATACGCGCTTACAATATCATATATATATATAAATTATTTTTTATTATTGTCGACAGTTAGTCGGAAATTTTTTTCCTTTTAGTCGGAATTTAGTCGGTATACATTTTGTTTTAATGACTATTTCCCGACTAAAGAGAAAAATTAGTCGGAAATTTCTCGTTAGGTTTTGCGAGAAATTAGCGACCACGTGTTCAAGGAATTTCCGACTAAATATTTTATCGGCGATTTTTCACAAATTTCCGAGTAATCTAAATATTACGACCACTCGTTTCTGACTATAATCTTCAGGTCGAAAGTTAGTAGAAACTCTGTTTTTCAGTCAAATTTCCGACTAATACAGTGGTCAAATTAATCCCTCATTCTTGTAGTGATTTATGTTTAGATAAGATAAGATTATGAGATTATCTCATATATTTTAGGAGATATCTAGAATATATTTGGAGTTATATAAACTTATGTGAAATCTAATTAGGAATAGGAAGTTGGTGACTATATAAGGAGATGCCAAGTTGTGGCAGAACTTATGAGATTTGAGAATTTTAAGTTTTGAATTATTTTCTTAAAGTTAATAAGAAGAGTTATTTCTCAAACCTAATCTCTAAAATCGATCAAGCCTAATTCAATATTTGGTATCATAGTTTATATTGATTTAGCGAAGAAGATCGAAAGAGAAGAGACAAGATGGGCGATCGAGAAGTTGTCACACACACAACGGAACAAAAAGAACCAAGCTCGTCATCTATACAATGTCCAATGCTCAACTCAACAAACTATGTTGTTTGAACCATTAACACATTATTTTTTTTTCTTTATCATTTACATCAGTTGTTTAATCATCATAATCACCATTCTCATAATAATTCATCACCAAATTAACATAAATCAAAATTATTACATAAAAACATAACATCATCATCAACGTAACATCACCATCAACATAATATAGCTTTCCTGCCAAAAATTTCCAGTCACAATTTTTCCATCAAAATTTACTCGTCAAAATTTTCTCGCCAAATATTAATCTATCATAAATTCAATTGTAATAATCTTGGGAATCTAAAAGATATTCATAATATATTTACAGTTGTGATATGTGAGTTAAATTGTTAGGAATTACATCCTAATAACAATAGATTTTAATAGATTTATAAAAACACCAAAAACCAGACATTTTGAATAACCATATATTTTGACTAGATTTTAAAATTTATCAAATTAATAACAACACATTTCCCTAAATATATAAGAATAAATAGATCATCAATAACAACAAAATATACAAATTCTAATAAATCTAACTCTTACTAACATCTTTTATGTAGAATATTTTAGTAATAGATTAGTTTGTTCGCATTATATAAATATGATTGACTTCTTGTTTACCATTCAAATATTAATTAAGATTTTTACATTTGTAATTAAGTTCTCATATAGTATTTATGTCATTGTTTGGGGAAAATTTAACCGGTTCTTCATGAGATAGTTCTACGGAATAGCGAATAAATGAATATCTTTATTGATCAATGAGTAGAGATTACAATCAACTTAATCTACCAAGAAACAGCAACCATATAAGGACTTTTTTCGACTTCCAATCGTTGATCACTTGAAAATATATTTGTCATAGGTTGTTGGTTCGTTATCGACTTGATCGTTCTCTTTGGGAGGTTCTTAGCAAGTAGCTTTTAGTATTTTTCTCTTGTTCCTCTCTCAATTAGAATGCTTCCCTATTTATATGAATGTTCAACTTAATCCTTTTTGGATTAAGAAGATTCTTTAACAACTTCCTTATGTTTCAGGATATAAATTTACATGAATCTTCTTTATTAGTTGGAACATATCTTGATCAGAACCATCTTAACATTTTAAAAGGTTTGGGCTTTCGTCATTATCGATGGCATATTCGTTCTAAGGAACTTCCGGATAGTTTCCAGATAGTTTCCAAACAGATTCCGACCGTAGGCTAGTTCATATCAACAAACGTCCATGCCTCGTAGACAATTAGTTATGCTTTGTCGATAACTAGGCATGCCTTGTCGGTAACTAGACATGCCTTGTCGGCAACTAGATATGTCTTGTTAAAAACTAGCCATGCCTTGTCGGCAACTATATATATCTTGTTAACAACTAGCCATGCCTTGTTGGTAACTAGATATGTCTTGTTAACAACTAGACATGCCTTGTCGGTAACTTGTTTTGCCTTTTTCGCAACTTTCAAGTGTTTAGACAATTGTTGAAAGCTAATAGGTAGATGAATTTATTTCACCCAACAACTCCTCCCCCCTGATGAATCTGAATTTTCACGTTTTTACTTATCAAATAGCATCAATTCCGAGGTCTAAAAGGGTGCATACATCATATTTATAGTTGATTTCACTAACTTTAGTGTTTTTAGGACTTTTGCATTAGAATTTGCATATGCACACATTTTGGAGGTTTTTCAGGACTTTCAGGTATTTTTGGGAAGAATTTGAGAAATTCTGGAAAAACAGCACTTGACGTTGGAATGGACTTAGCGCTCAGCACTCAACTGTGGAATGGACTGAACATACCCCCAAGCAGCTGCAGGATCGATCCCAAGCACCTTTGCAGCGAACCAAGATCGATCCCACTCAACTGTCTCGGGATCGATCCCACTCAACTGTCTCGGGATCGATCTCGATACAACACAGATCGATCTCAGCTCACCTGAGATCGATCCTGCAACCAACCTGGATCAATCCCAGGCAGTCCTGCAACGAACCTGGATCGATCTCAGGCAGCTCTGCAACAAAACAATTCGATTCCGCAGTCTTAGTTCCAACGTTTCTAATAAAGTCTCGAACAAAGCCAAGGAAGTGCACAAAGACAAATCAAGACTAAGAAGAAGGCTCATGAGATCGATCTCACTTATGTCGGGATCGATCTCAGGTATTCAACGCCG
>OVBE01010831.1:0-14660 GCA_900406425.1 Iberis pinnata
TATGATCGAGGGGCATAACCCCTATAACGATCAAAGGGACTTAGCCCGAGAGGAAGGTAAAATCCTTCCACTCCGAAAATAAATTCATAAATTTAAATTTAATTAAATTTGACATAAATTAAATTTTACCTTAAACTTTTAGCGGAACCGGATTTTGGATATTTGATCGGGTAGAANTTGGATATTTGATCGGGTAGAAACGATCGTGCTGATAACGTGTTGTATAATAATATTTTATTATTATTTATATGTTTGATAAGAAAGATTGTAAGTGAAGTAAGAGAAATGCAATACACTTTTATTATTAAGTTGCTATTGTTGTTCTCTGTACAAATAATGAAGGAAGACTACTCCTTTTATAAGGATCGAAGAATACATTCACAAGAATGTATATATGTATATGTCGGTTACGACATTTGCTTCTTGAGGAAATAATATATTATAATAATATATAAATACAAATGGATAATTATCCACAATAATAATTAATTTCTTGTATTTTATTTAAAAAGGATTATTAAGTCGTACAAATATATTTATACTTTGATATATATATATATAGTTATATATATATATAACTATTTTACTTTCAAAAAGAATAAGAAAAAGAACTTTACTAACTTCAAAAAACAACCTTTCAAATATATATATTTTTATCGTCTATTGGATTTTTACAAAAACGGAACACTAATAAAATCCAAAGAATTCTCAAAAATAACACACATAATTAGATATATTCTAAAAATACCACATTTTTTTCAAAAATTCTAAAAATATCACTATTTTTTCAAAAATACAACAAAAATATTTTTGTTTCAAAAATATCACAAATTTAAAATAGCTTTAAAATTTATAATTTTAATGTTAAAACTCTAAAACCAAACTCTATCCATTCAAAACTAAACCGTAAACTCTATTTAGTGAACCTAAACCCAAAATTTTAAATTTTAAACCCTTAAAATTCATTTTTTAGGTTTTTTTTGTATTTTTGAAACATTTGAGAGTAATATTTTTAGAGTTTTCAGAAGTGTGTAGTATTTATGAAATTTGAATTCTTTTGGTGATATTTCAAGGAATTCCTCTAAAATCCAGAAGTTCGATATTCCGAAAACCAGAAAACTATAAAGTTATACTGAAAATGCTAAACTCAATCCAAGGAATCTACATATGCCAAGCGTAATAATCTTTATCAGGAATGAAGATATGATGATGATTTGAGCATACGAGGAATTTGATATAGAGAAGGGGACATTGATATGACAGTGTCTCAAAATCAAAAGCTCTAATTCATAAATGGGCCGTATTGGGCGTGGGCCGACATGGAATCGATTGAGATGTATTTCCTAGTGCATCCATTCCATTCGATCTTCAAAAATTGACCCGTCCCGTACAATTTCAAAGCTCTAAGCAATACAAAACTTTGATTTTTGGAACCATTTGAGGAATACGTAGATTGATGAATAACCACAAATAGTAAAGCTTGATTTGTGAGTAAACAACTGTATAATTGCGAATTTTAAGTGGCACGTATCCATTATCGTTTGGTCAAACTTGTCACATCGGAGTTAGAGAATTTGCATATGATTGACGATCTGCTTCAAGCCAAGCGAGGAGGAACAGAGAAGCAAAGTGTCGCCATTTATCTTCACAACCAATCTGATCTCATGTCCGTAATTGTTGAATGAGTTTCCGATCCACGATTCCGTCGGTGAGCTCAGAATCCGAAGAGGGAAAACGAATCTGATCACATGTCGTTCTCCTTCTTCAAGCCATCAAGACCTAAAACGCCTCAAGAGGTCGTTAAGGCGATCAGAGACAGTCTCATGGCTCTTGACACCAAGACCGTCGTCGAAGTTAAATCCCTCGAAAAGGTTCTCTCTTTGATTCCTTTCTCTAATCAAAATTTCTATGAAAGATTTTACCTTTTACGCCTTACTGCTGATTTAATCGATTTGGGTTTTACTAATTTTGTATCAATTGTGGATATGAGGTTGATTTTGTTTTTCACTCTTTTAGGCTTTGGAAGAAGTTGAGAAGAATATTTCTTCTCTGAGAGGAATGCTTTCTGGAGATGGTGAGGCTGAACCAAATGATGATCAAGCTGTACAATTAGCATTAGAGTTTTGCAAAGAAGATGTTATCTCTCTTGTTATTCATAAGCTACACATTTTGGGATGGGAAGTAAGTGAGAGACATCAATTTTTTCCCTTTGTATGTGTTAACAGAATCCATTACCAACTCATTGGATAATGTTGCAGGCTAGGAAAGATTTGCTGCATTGTTGGTCTATCTTGTTGAAGCAAAAATCAGGCGAGACTTATTGCTGTGTGCAATACTTTGAAGACCATTTCGAGTTGCTCGACTCTTTGGTTGTATGCTATGACAACAAAGACATTGCTCTGCATTGTGGAAGTATGCTTAGGGAATGCATTAAATTCCCAACTCTTGCTAAGTAAGCCAAACCTACCCGGTTTATTGATTTGAATCCAAAGCTGTTTTCATGAGTTCATTGATACGCAATGGTTTCTAGTTTTATGTTCTTTCACATGGTAAAATTTTGTAGTGCCTTTTTAGGTATATTTTAGAGTCTGCTTGCTTTGAGTTATTCTTCAAGTTTGTGGAATTGCCAAATTTTGATGTTGCTTCTGATGCATTTTCAACATTCAAGGTGAATTTTTTTTACTATATTGACTTGCCTTTGTTTTAGATTTAGCTTATGTGCTCATCACTTTCTCACCTCTCTCGCAGGATCTTCTCACTAAACATGACACTGTCGTCTCTGAATTTCTCACCGCTCATTACACTGAGGTTTGCTTCACCATCTTTTTTCTAGTTTAGATGAAAACATGAGAAGCATTTATTCGGTCATAGATCCTATAGCGAGATGAAATATGCAGTATGAACACTTGTTCTCTTTGGTTATTTCAGTTTTTTGATGTTTATGAAAGACTTTTGACATCTTCAAATTATGTGACAAGAAGGCAATCGCTGAAGGTGCTATTCCCTACAAACTTTATCTCTCTATCATAATCTTAGATAGTGTAGCTAATCATGGTTGATGTAGCTTCTCTCGGATTTCCTATTGGAGCCTCCAAATTCCCACATAATGAAGAAATTCATCCTAGAAGTTCGTTATTTGAAAGTCATTATGACACTTCTCAAGGTATGCAATGACTTTGTGGCCTGTCCTTTTAACTATGCGGTTAATTTTCGTTGCTATTTTTTCATGTTCATATGAGTAGGATTCGAGCAAGAATATTCAAATTTCGGCCTTCCATATCTTCAAGGTAACACACTGTTAATAGATCTCAGAGGAGGAGTTACTTATCAGATTTTGAAGCTTTCTTTAAACGGCTTTTATTTGTGAGCTTACAGATCTTTGTTGCGAATCCTAATAAGCCGCAAGAAGTTAAGATCATTTTGGCAAGAAACCATGAGAGATTACTCCAACTTCTTCACAATTTGTCCCCGGGTAAAGGTATAGTTCAAATTATTTCAATTCTAAATAAACCTCACCCTCTCAACTAGATTCATTGGACTTAAAAAAATCTTACTTAGGTTCCGAAGATGATCAATTCGAAGAGGAAAAGGAGCTGATCATGGCAGAGATCCAAAAGATGTCTACACTGCGAAACCTAGAGCTTTAAACATCTCTGTTCTTCTACTGAAACTGTGTACTGAAGCTCCATAACTGTTGTTTTCTCCAATGAACGTAGTAATTTAAGTTTTGATTCTCTATTTGTCCATAACAGTTTGTTGCCTTTTAAAACCTTATCGATTTTATTATGTAAGAGAGAACAAACGAATACAGATCTGCAAAAAAATGGAATCAATCTAATGTTACAGTTCTAGAGTCACCTTAGACTCCCAACAAGATTAGTCTCTTACAAGCAATCTCATTTAAAGAAGTTGCAATAGAATCAGATTTCTCATTTCTTTGAATGCAGCATAAGTCGCACCAAACTGCTTCAAACCTAAGACCTTAAGCTCCTTCAATAGTTTTATACCTTTCTCAACCTTATTCTCCTTGCAAAATCCTTGAATCAAAGCGTTATAAGTGATTGCATCGGGCTTAATCCCTGTTTCAGACATCTTCTTGAAAAACTCAAAGGCCTCGTCTGTTTTCCCGTGCGAGCAGAAACCTGTGATCATAGTATTGCAGCTCATGGTTGTTTCTCCATAGCCATCTCTGAGCATCTCACTATAGAGTTCTTCAGCAAGCACAAATTCACCTCCTTTTAGGTGCCCATGTATCATCACATTGTAAGTGAACTCGTTCGGTCGCATTCCTTTGTTTATCATCTCAAACCAAAGCTTCCTCGCACTCCCAAACCAGCACATCTCAATCAATCCATGGATCATTGTAGTATACATGACCCTGTCAGGTGCATAGCCTTTGTCTTTCAGATTTTTGAATATATAATAAGCTTCAAGCTGCTTCTTATTCTTACATAACCCCTTTATAATCTCCTGGTATGTATATATAGTCGGTAAATGATTCCACGCGATCATTGTATGAAGAACTTCCGACATACAAGCATAATTCCCAATTTGACAGAACCCAGAAATCAATTTGGCATATACATCATGTCCTGGATCAAGCCCTTGTTTCAAAACCTGCTTCAATACCTCATAGCCTTCTGAAACCTCTCCGCCATCACACAAAGCTTGAATCAAACACCGAGCCCTCTCAAGATCAACATCAGATTCTATCATTTCCTTGTGAAGATCCCACAAAAGATCGAGCTTTCTCGCTTTTAAGCATCCTGATAAGAGAGAATTGCATGTTGCAATTGAAGGGGACATCCCCATCTCTTTCAGTACAGTATAAACTTCAATAGCTTCCCTTATCAATCCTTCTTCACTAAGACACTTCACGTATTGCTCCAATAACATTGGCTCTGGTTTATGACCAGTGGTCTCTATAAAAGTTTTAGCAGCTTTTACAGCTTTTGCATCCAAAAGAGCACCAAAGAGACGGTTTAATGCTATAGGATCAGGTTTGTAATCATAGTTCGAGCAAAGCCATCGGAAGAACCATAAAGAAGACAGAGCATTGTTCTGAGATTTCAATAATTCCAGGAAAAACAAGGGATCTGCGAAATTAAACGACGGAAAATCAGATACCAGAGTTTGATGCCATCTAGGTCTCTCTCTCATGATGTTCGACACAGTTTTAGCCATTTCCGTATAACTTACAACCGGTGAGGTTCCACCTCCGGTCGATTTTTGCACATCGGCCTTGGATTCACCATCCCGAGACTCGATAGTTAGAGTCCGGATCTGGGTATTAGGGTTCTGTCGAGTTCGGGTTCTAAAGAAGCTGATGAAATACGACTGACCTCTACTCATGGCGTATTCACTAACTTTTAGCCTGAATCCGTAACTCAAGAACTCGTGGGCAAACTAGTATTCACTCTCGAAGTAGGCAGACGCAAATCGTAGAAATGAAGATGGGTCATTACTCCGGGAGAAAGATTCGAAGACTTTACCGGAACCCTAGATTTGATTTGGATCTGGTGTAATCAAGGAGATGAATGAAAGTTTTATTTTTTACTTGTGCACAAAAAAAAAAAGTTTTACATTTACATTTTTCACCGTTTTTAAAATGTTTTATTTTCTTAATGCACTTTATAGGATAAAAAAGTTATTAAATTTGGAGTTAGGTTTACTGATTAAATTTATGATTTTAATTTTTTTATATAGGTTTTAATTGTAGATATTCAAAGTTTAAATTTTGGATTTTTGAAAATTTATTTTTATAATATATTTAAAATAATCATTAGTGAATGGTATTGTTGAGAAATTTCCAAAAGGTTAAAAATGTAAGAAGAGAAAAAGTCATGATTTATTTTTGTCACCACGAAAAGTCTATTAAATTCCACCACTGCTATTATTTTCCGTGTCCATTAAGATTTGCACGTTAAAAAAAATTATAGGAATGAATGAAAATCATACTCAGTATTGAGGTTCTCTTTATATATGGCTTTACCTTCTCCTAACTTGTCTTAAACACCTCTTAATTTTATTCTCTTCTTCTTTTTCTTTTCGTTTGTCGATCTAACTTTTACCCTCCCGGAGACTTCCTCCGGTTATCGCTCTCCGTTCTTTATCCCTCCGGTTTCTTTTTTTTCCTTCTTCTCTCGAAACCCCCTTTTCTCTTATCTTGTAATTATTGACCTTGATTTCGCTTCTGAATCTTGAACTTTTTTGTCTGGACTCTTTCCCAAGCTTAAGAGTTTGTTCTCTATAAGATTTGTCACGAGAGGGTTGATCGAAGAATTTTTTGTTTTTGGACCAACCTTGATAGTTTTCAAGATCCCGTCTTGCTGATGGGCACAACTAGGGTTTGCACGGATGTTTCTGGTTCTTCGAAATCGTCTAGTCAGCCGCTCACGGTGTCGACCTCTCGTACAGAAACCGTCAATGGCTTTCACGAATTCAAGATCAGGGGCTATTCTCTCGCTAAAGGCATAGGGGTTGGCAAATATGTCGCCTCCGATACGTTTATGGTCGGTGGTTACTTGTGGGCAATCTACTTCTATCCAGACGGGAAGAGTCCTGAGGATAACTCGGCTTACGTTTCTTTGTTTATAGCCCTCGCTAGCGAAGGGGCTGATGTTAGGGCTTTATTCGAGCTTACGCTTGTTGATCAGAGCGGTCATGGTAAGCATAAGGTTCATAGTCATTTTGGCAGAGCACTCGATAGCGGACCCTATACTCTCAAGTATCGAGGAAGTATGTGGTGAGTAATTATCTCTCTCTGTCTCTTTATTACTGGAAAGTTTCAATCTTGCAACGAAAGAACTCGTTTTGTTTAGGGATTTTAGGTCATTTGGAATGTTTTGTTATGGCTTTGTGATGGATTGACTAGACTATCATATGTTTTGATTGCTGATGTAATTGATGGTTGATTGGTTTAGGGGATACAAGAGGTTTTTCAGGAGGTCTAGTCTAGATTCATCGGACTATCTGAAAGACAATAGTCTCTTGGTTCGGTGTCGTGTTGGTGTGGTGACCTCCTGCACGGAGGGACCAAGGAGTTACAATATCCCTGTGCCAGTATCTAACTTGGGACCGCAATTAGGAAATCTTTTGGAAAGTGGGAAAGGCTGTGATGTTATATTCAAAGTGGATGGAGAAACGTTCGCTGCACACAAGTTGGTTCTTGCAACTCGTTCACCAGTTTTCAAGGCACAGCTTTTTGGCCCTTTAAGAGACCGAAACACCCAATTCATAACGATAGAAGACATGGAGTCCCCCATTTTCAAGGTCCTTCCTTAAATTCTTTTTCTGAGATTGCATTTGTTAGACCTAGGAATGTGTTAAGTAGAGATCTATATATAGTCAATGGGTCTTGCAAGATTTTATAGGAAGAGATAGTTTCTTGTTTCCTTGCCTATTTTTCGGGTGAGTGATGGTGGTGTCATACAGGATTTTCGATACATGAATGTACCATCCGGGATCTTCTCCTGGGACGCTACTCCTGTTCTCGAGTTTACTCACCCGGGATAAGGTTCTTTCTTTCTGCTTCTCTTCCTGGTTGGTTGTATGAATGTCTCTTTTGTTATTGTTTTCTGTTCTATGTAATTTATTTTCCTTTTAGACATATTTATGTGTGTCAACTAGATGAACAGATTTAGATTCCATTGGTTTGTGGTTTAGAGTTCAAATCTCATATTTGACTGTTGTAGAAGATTCAAGTTCTGTGATGTAAAATATGAATTTTCTGTCTTCCCTTTGTAATGACAGTTCCTATATGTCGTTTCTAGGGTTATTAACTTGCTTTGGTACTTTTATTTGTATGTGTAACCTGATACAAACAATCTGCAGGTATTGCTCCATTTTATCTACTGGGACGAATTACCTGATATGCAAGAGTTAGTAGGCACAAACGCTAAATCGGCTTCTACACTTGTAGCACAGCATCTACTGGCAGCTGCAGACCGTTATGCTCTTGAACGGCTTAAGGCGATCTGTGAGTCAAAACTATGTGAAGGGATTGCCATAAACACGGTTGCAACCACCTTAGCCTTAGCGGAACAGCATCATTGTTTCCAACTAAAGGCTGTTTGTCTCAAACTCGTCGCATCACCAGAGAACCTGAAAGGTAAAAAAAAGATCATTCTTTCTTCTGTAAAACGATAATATAAAAACTGAGTCGAACTGTTTTGTTCACATACTTTCTGTTGTGTTTTTCATCAGCTGTTATGCAAACAGATGGGTTTGATTATCTGAAAAAGAGTTGCCCATCTGTACTAACGGAGCTATTGGAGTATGTAGCAAGGCTTAGTGAACACTCTGTTATCGCATCTGGCCATCGAAAAGAAATGTTTACTGATGGTTGTGATTCTAATGGAAGAAGAGTGAAGCAGCGACTGCATTGAACCAAAAAAGAAACTAAAAGATTTGTGTGTTGTATAATCTCTATTAAGAACTGGTCAGATCCAGCAAGTATAATCAATGGTCTTACAAAGTACAGTGCTTTTCTTCAATCAAATATCCGATGGAATTTAGAGATTAATCTCAGTGTTTATTAGATTTAGATATTATTCAATACAGGTTCACCAGATATAAGAATTGTAGACAATCTTAGTTTTACAAGTTACAACATAAATAAACAAAGAACATGAAGCAAAGCTATGTAGACAAATTACATGACAACAAGTGTAAGAAAGCTCCTTCTTTTCCCTCTTGAAGCCATGTCTAGCTCTTCATGTTTTGGCTCTTTTAGCTCTAACTGCGATCTTCAACTGAACCCAAAACATCATGTTTAGTACCAGCGATTCGTTGCAGTATCTTGTGCTGCGACCACTTTCTGTGGTATATACGGAGGGTTTGGTTTCAATCTGCTTGCACCTTCAGCTGCTGCGGCGCAATCTTCATCTCCTCTGTCACTTTTGCAAGGTTGAGTCCTCTTCGGGTATGAAGCGGCACCAGCTGGGTTTCTGACCATCCTACGCTGTTGTTGTTCAAGAGCTTCAACGCCTGTCGCTACACCACAGTTGTTATAACGTAACACTGATCCAACAACTTTTCCCGGCCTAGCTACTGCAGCACCTGTTTCATTACAACCAGAGATGCTCAGAAAATAGTGTTTTGTTTCTGCATTGTGACATTATATACAGAGGAGATTAAGAGACCTTGAATCGTTTGAGGGACATTAATAGGAATTCGCGAGGCACTCCTGTCTGCAGCTCGAGGTCTCTCTGTATCTCTGATGCTACACTTGGAGAGTCCATCAGTGACTTCAGCTGAAGACTGTTTTGTCACCCCATGATTGTTATCAGAGTACAAAACGCAAGCCCTGCAAAACATTTTATAAAGAAAAAACTTCAATGTGCTGGTCCGAAAGAATCTCTCTAAAGGAAAAGGAAGTAAAGCAGACCTAGGTAATGATGCGTGCTGCTGCCTCTCAGGTGGAGTGTGAGCAGTACCGTTCTTGTAGTGTTCCTCGAGGTAAGCAAACTGTTTCTTGAAATGTTCCACCGCACTGCAGTAACAATACATTATCCAACAGATCATGGACGAGTGTTACAGTTATGAAGCAGGTAACCGCAAGACTATACCTCGGGTACATAAAGTTAGTTGGCTCTGATCCATCTAAGTATTCTTTCAACATATTTGGGTGGTACTCGAGAGACTCTCTGTATATGAGCTCTCGCACATCTTCTTTTGTGATCCTCCGCCTTTCAAATTCGAATTCCAACTTCGAGACAGGCTGAGCAGAGGGCTCCCTTTCAACCTTGGCTAAACCCCTGAAGTACGGATCCGCAAGCGCCTGAGATAACACATATTACCATAATTTTAGTTGAGTACAAACAAACATCTCGATGGATGTGATGAATTGTGTGAACCACCTCTTCAGCTGTAGGCCGGTCTTTGGGTTCAAAAGCTAACATTTTTTCTAGAAGACGAAGAGCGAGAGGATCAGCATGTGGGAACTTATGTGTAAATGGAATAGGCTTCTTTTTCCTCATGCTACTTAAGTATCTTCGAGCTTTCTCGTTCCTCACCTGTCACATTCAGTACAAGCAATTAAGCCAAGAAAAGAAACAATGCAGTTGTGTAAAGAGTTGTGGAAAGGGACACTGACCCTTCCAATGGCTTCTGCAGATGGAGTACCCAACATATCAGTCATCAGATCCAATTGATGAACCACATTTTTGCCGGGGAAAAGTGGTCTCCCTGTTAAGAGTTCAGCAAATATGCACCCAATGCTCCATATATCTATTGCTGGTGTATACTGTACATAAGCAAAGTTTAGAAAAAAAACGCACATTAGTACGAAAAAACTACAATCTGCAAGAGAAAGCTCTACTGGCTACTATTCCATATAGAGACATGCAAAATCATGAACACCTTTGAGAAAAATGATCCACACAGTTCTGGAGCCCGGTACCATCGAGTAGCGACATAGTCCTGCAATCACAAAGCAACAGGATCAAAACAGAGTACTCTTTTGAAGAGTAGGCATTGTATTAGTATTACTACTCACAGTCCAGAATATAGCAGTTGGTGTATCATTGAACGCGACTCTTGCAAGTCCAAAATCACAGATCTTGAGTTTGCAATCAGCATTTGCCAATATGTTTTTGGGTTTTAAATCCCTATGAAACACATTAGCTGTGTGTATATACTTGAGACCACGGAGAAGCTGATAGAGGAAAAACTGGTAATGCTCAGGAGTCAAATCATCATTTGCCTTAATAACCTGATGCAGATCGGATTCCATGAGTTCGAAAACCACGTAAATGTCTTTGAACTCTCTTCTTGAAGGAGGCAACAAGATGTGTTTGATCTCAACAATATCTGGATGGCGTAAAAGTCTGAGAAGCTTGATCTCACGGAGAATACGTGTAGCATCTGAAACATGCTCGAAAATGTCATTGATCTTCTTGATAGCAACTTTCTCACCAGTATGTGTATCGTAAGCCGAGCAGACAACTCCATAGCTTCCTTTACCAATTACTTCCTCTATTCTATATCTGCTTCCTTCACCGTACTCCGTGAAAAAATCTACATCCACCTTTTAAGAGAAAGAGATCAAAGAAGGATTCAACTATCTAAATCTGAACTTAAGCCTAAGTAACAGAATTGGATCTCACACATCTCTATTATTGCAAATCTGAACTTAGAATTTGACAAGAAAAGATAGAGAAATTGAACCTTTTTGCGCTGATCAGGTTGCATCGTGAAGTATGGAGCATTCAACACAAAAACGCTTATTAAATTCAAATGAATCTCTTCTAAACCCGAGCAAGTGAGCTTCGAATCAAGTTAAAGCTCAGAAATGTAAAGATTGAGATTGAGTATGAGGCAATGTGAAAACTCAAGAGTTCTTTATCCAAATCCCTGAATCTAGAACTGATAGGATTCGAACAAAATGGCGATTGAAACAAATCAAAAGAGTTCCTGGGTGAAAAAACGAATACCTAATCCAGATTTCAATGCTTTTTGCAGGAAATCAAGAGATCAGAAGAAGAAAAATAAAAACTCTAGAAAAGGTAGTTTAAGAATAGCTTCACTGTTCCACTGAGATGAAAAGTCACGAGGTTTTATCTTCTTCGATTCAATAGCTGCTTAAAAATTACTCTCCAAATAGTTAAAAGCAGAAGAAGAGTTGTTCAAAGAGCCGAGAAGCTTGAATATGCTACGAAAGCCTTTGATAAGTTTCTTGTAGGATCTGAATCCCCACAAAGGAAGCAAGAGATTGAGAAGCAGACGAAGGAAAGAGTTCCACCTTTTTGCTGAAGAAATAGCAGAGAGATCTAAATTTTGTAAGATGAAGACGAACAGACCTATAAAAAGAAAAAGAAAACAAAATTGATTATTCTTTTCTTTTTGTGATAGTTAATAAAAGGCAGATAAGTGAAGTCTGATTATTTAGCAGGAAAAGTCGAATATACCCTCACCATTTTTTGAGTAAACTAGAATTGGATAATGTCCAAAGGACGATACTAAAAGTGAGCTGAATATTATTTAACCCAAAAACAAAAAGAAGTAATTAGAGGACCAAAGGTCAGGAAGAACCGTGGGAAACTGGAAATGCTTCAGTCCATGTGCATCACATGACTTTTATTATCATCTTATTATAAAATACCAAACAAATTGAGTAATAATTATCTTTTCTTTTCTTCTTATGTTTTTCTAATCATTTTTTGTTGCATTAATAAAGAAGGTATTATGAGAATGAGTCATATACAAAATTCTTCCTAACTACATATCAAACTAATTTTTTTATTAGTAACTGAAGACAAGATTGTTAAACAGAACTGTTTTTATTGCATATAAATTTTAGATGAATTTCATAAAACTAGTTGATATCATGCGTATATGCATATAAATTTTAGATGAATTTCATAAAACTAGTTGATATCCCGCGCTATACGCAGGATAAATTTTGTTTCATAAATTATAAATTTAAATTTAATACAAAATTTAATATAAGTTGTATATTTAATTATAAATATGACATTTATAGTCAAAAATCAATATATTAAATATCAGACTCGAGTTATTTTTTTAAAAATAAATGAGCTTTTGAATTATTTATTTATTTAAATAAATGAATGATTGTAGTTTTATTTTTGAATATGGTTTGATACTTTTTCTTTGTAGATATTTTTTCAAAATGTATAGTTGTTGAGTTTTTTTTTTAACACACTTGATATAATCAATGTAAAGATATATAGTAGTCTTCATACAAAGCTATTGTTATAGATCTTGGTATGTTGCTATACGAGTTATACAGAGATAATGAATCATTAAAAGATTGAGCCAAAATATGAGCGACCCTATTACAGCGTCGTGGTATCCAACGTAGTATGACGTCTTCGAATTTATTCTTCCAGTAGATATAGTCTATAATCCAATTTTATTTTCTAAATAAGTTATGATTAGTATTTGGTTTTATTTTAAAATAAATGAGTGATTGTAGTTTTTTTTAATGAATTGTTTTTAGTTTTCATTTTTTAAAATAAATGAGTTTTTTTTAAATAAATGAGTGATCATATTTAATAAAAAAATATATTGGTTATTTTTAAAAATAAATGAGTAATCGTATATTTTTTAAAAAATGTATTAGTTTTGAGTTTTTTATTTTTTAAAATAAGTGACCTTTTGAGTTTTTTATATGTTAAAATAAATGAGTGATTGTAGTCTTTTTAATAAATGTATTGCTCTTGAGTTTTTTATTTTTTAAATAAATATATTATTGATTTTTTATTTTTTAAAAACTAAATGAGTGAATCTACATTTTTTTAAAAAATTTATTGCTTTTTGTTTTTTTATTTTTAAAAAATAAATGAGCTTTTATTTTTAAAATTTTTTAAAATAAATAAGTGGTTGTAGATTTTTTTAAACGTATTTTTTTAGTTTTTTATTTTTAAAGTAAATAAGTTATTAGTATGTTTGGTTATAGAGATAGTGTAATGACAATTATATATAACTAATTATGAAATAAATGTTGTTTTTTTAAAAAAAAATATTTATGTTTAATATATAGGAGATATTACCAAAAAAAGTTTTTTTTTTACGTCTAAAATCTTTTATTAAAAAATCAAGTATTACATCAGAGTGTAAAATCAATACAAAACTTTAGAAAAAAATTTGTTACATAAGCAGAAATATGCGCCATATGCTGAAAACAATATCCCGAAAAAGTGAATTAAACGATGCTTTCTTTTGAGACAAGCCTTACTCGCTAACAAGTACATAGCCTTGTTATGTTCCTTCTTCAGAAATCGTTTTACTCGAATGTGATAGGTATGCCGTATTGGCACTACTTTTTTGAAACTCCATATCACATAGAAAAACCCATTGCTTTCTGAATAAAGTCTTGAGAATTCGACTAGCCAATACCAATTAGTCCGTATTGGAGTCATTATTATGAATTTTGCCTTTGAGTTGCTCATGATGAAATAGCCAATGTCTCTACTTACAATTTCTTTATCCTTCTTGAAAATAAAATATATTTCATGCATCGCCATGCAATCCTTCAACCAATGTAACAAGTAATAATATTTATCAGAGAAATACCTTCGTCTACAATGAACTTCAGTCTTTGTATTAGGATATGGAATGTTGTCAATTTCTAGTCTTGTAATCGAAAGCACTAATCGATGAATGAAATTTGTTATCTTTATATCATCCGGCAATGGCATTATCCGCTGTAGGATTTGATATTGAAAAAACCATAAACCTCCAAAGAATTTCATTGGAGGAAAAACACCGCCAAATAATTTGTG
Organism: Iberis pinnata; assembly: GCA_900406425.1. Classification (NCBI taxonomy): domain Eukaryota; kingdom Viridiplantae; phylum Streptophyta; class Magnoliopsida; order Brassicales; family Brassicaceae; genus Iberis; species Iberis pinnata. The sequence continues at coordinate 14,250 of OVBE01010831.1, forward strand.
CTGCAGAATAATGTCGAGAAAATCAACCATCAATAAGAGACGAAATTCATTTACCGGAATAATATACTCTACAAAGGAGAGAAGACAAATGAAAATATTTTTAAATTTTGCTTCCATGAGAAATGATATTCAATCAAAATCGGAATTGTATCGAAGAGATGTTTTTAAAATAGAAAGTAAAACAAAACACTAATAGAACCGACGGCCGAAGCCGCCGGTAACGTAAAGAATTCGAAGAAGTTGCAGAGAAAGAGAGAAGAGAAGAGAAATTGGAGAGAGAGAGAGAGAGGAGAGAAGAGACACGATGATTACCCAAAAAAAAAAGTTTAAGGGCATGATTGGTTATTGCTTTATAATCTTTCTACAGCCAAATATAAGCTTTCTACAGCCAAATATATTTCTACAGCAATA
>OVBE01010832.1:0-14659 GCA_900406425.1 Iberis pinnata
TTCAAGTATTTTAAGAAATTTTCAACCAAAACTTCAACATACCTTCAAGAGAACCTTTGAGATACTTCAAATTCCTAACCGGCCGGACCGAAACTCACCGGAAAACGAGCTTCCCGGAGATCGACGGAGGGAGGAGCTTTGTCGCGTGTCGTAAAACAAATTTAGGGATTTTGTTTCTTTAAAAAGTTTTAAAAGATGATTTAATATTTGGGAACAAAATTGGAAAAAAACAAAAAAGTAAAACTTAAAAAATTAAAGGGTTTTAGGACAACTTTTTAAAATAAAATAATAAAGGGACAAATGTGTTTCAATTTTGACCATTTTTAGCAAATTTCTCTATTTTATTTCATTAAATAACTTTTTTGTTTAGTTCAGTTTTGCATCCAGATGATCTGATTTGGTTCAGGGAAATTTGACTAGCTAGACTCTTACTTAAATTTAATTTTAGGCAAGATTTATTACATTTAATGAATGTTTATTTGTACCAACCATTATTGTCATCTTTCCCTTTCGAAGATTATAAATTTATAACATGGAGACTAAAAACTGGCTCAATCATGGTTTATTGACGGCGTCGTTTAGTTACTGTGGGTTATGTTATTTAACAAAACAATACCAAAATAACAATTATAATAATTTCTACAAAATTTACTAAAATATAGTCAAAGGAGGAGAAAAAGTTTCTCTGCTTTTCGTCTTCTCATCAGTATCACTATCAATGACCATCCTTCCGCCATAGAAGCCTCTCTTAAACTTCTCTGAGGGAAAACCCTAGAGGATTAGATCCATCTATCATGAAGACGATTTTTATTACGCTCTCATGTCTCCTCTCTATTAGCTTGTTTCTATCTTCTTCTGCCGAAGACGACGTTCTTTGTCTTCAAGGTCTGAAGAATTCACTCACCGATCCTTCTGCTCGTCTCACTACCTGGTCTTTCCCTAACTCTTCCGCTTCATCGATTTGCAAGCTCACTGGTGTTTCCTGCTGGAACGCCAAGGAGAATCGCATTATCTCTCTCCAGCTCCAGTCCATGGAGCTCGCCGGTCAAATTCCTGACTCGCTTAAGCTCTGTCGTAGTTTGCAGTCTCTGGATCTATCTGGGAATGATCTCTCCGGTCCAATTCCTTCCCAAATCTGCTCGTGGCTTCCGTACCTTGTCACATTAGATCTGTCCGGGAATAAGCTTTCCGGCTCGATCCCTACTCAGATCGTGGAGTGCAAGTTCTTAAACGCTCTTGTTCTTAATGACAATAAGCTATCGGGTTCGATCCCTTCTCAGTTGAGTAGGCTAGATCGGCTCAGTCGTCTTTCTCTGGCAGACAACGATCTCTCCGGTTCGATTCCCTCGGAGCTGTCTCGTTTCGAAGAAGACGACTTCAGCGGAAATAACGGACTCTGCGGCAAGCCTTTGTCCAGATGTGGCGCGTTGAACGGAAAAAATCTAACTATCATCATTATCGCCGGAGTTATCGGCGCTTTTGGGTCCTTGTGTGTTGGTTTAGCGATATTCTGGTGGTTCTTTATCAGAGAAGGTAGTAGAAAGAAGAAAGCTTACGGCGCCGGAAAATCTAAGGACGATAGTGATTGGATAAGTTTGTTAAGGTCACATAAGCTCGTTCAGGTAACTTTGTTTCAGAAACCAATTGTGAAGATCAAATTAGGTGATCTTATAGCCGCTACAAACAATTTTAGTTCGGGGAATATCGATGTTTCCTCAAGAACTGGAGTCTCTTACAAAGCTGATTTACCAGATGGCTCTGCACTTGCGGTTAAGAGGCTTAGTGCTTGTAGGTTTAGTGAGAAACAGTTCAAGTCGGAGATGAATAAGTTAGGAGAGCTTAGACATCCGAATTTGGTACCGCTTTTAGGTTATTGTGTTGTAGAAGATGAGAGACTGTTGGTTTATAAGCACATGCCTAATGGCTCATTGTTTTCTCAGTTGCACAATGGTGGAATATGTGATGCTGTTTTAGATTGGCCGACTCGGCTTATGATCGGTGTGGGAGCTGCTAAAGGGTTAGCTTGGCTACACCATGGATGCCAACCTCCGTATTTGCATCAGTTCATTAGCTCTAATGTTATACTTCTCGATGATGATTTTGATGCTAGGATTACAGATTACGGTCTGGCAAAGCTAGTCGGTTCTCGAGATTCAAATGATAGCTCGTTCAATAATGGAGATTTGGGGGAGTTAGGTTATGTGGCGCCTGAGTACTCGAGCACAATGGTTGCATCTTTGAAAGGAGATGTGTATGGGTTTGGGATTGTGCTTCTTGAGTTGGTTACAGGACAAAAGCCTTTGTCTGTTATTAATGGCGTCGAAGGGTTTAAAGGGAGTTTAGTTGACTGGGTGAGTCAGTATTTGGGTACAGGTAGAAGCAAAGACGCAATTGATAGAAGCATAAGTGGTAAAGGACACGACGATGAGATATTGCAGTTCTTGAAAATCGCATGTAGTTGTGTTGTGTCGAGGCCTAAGGAAAGGCCAACGATGATTCAGGTGTATGAATCTCTGAAGAACATGGCAGATAAACATGGTGTTTCTGAGCATTATGATGAGTTTCCACTGGTCTATAACAAACAAGAAGCTTAAGCTTTAAAAAAGGTATGAGAGAAATCGACTATGTATCAAAATCCCGTTTCTTTACTTTATGTCTCATTCTTTGTTCCTTCTCTCATTGTTCTTACCTTTAACTGTGTCAATGGTCGTGTTTGTTCTTGTACATTCGTTGGGTCTTTTAATGTACTCTTTGGAATGTAACCTCTGTCTGATGAAATGAGAAGATTTGTGCCCTGTTTCATAAGTCCTTAGGTTCCAAATGGATCTAGGGTTCAATCATTAAATAGACTTTTGTTTTGGCTGTTGATATATCATCATTTTTAAGTAAGTGATGCCTTTGATGGGTCAGGAGCATATTTTGTAGTGTTGTGAAGATTTCTTTTGGTAATGAGGAGCATGGAATGTGGGGTTTGGTCTTGTAATAAGACAAGAGACTTGAAAGAAACATTATGGTGGTCGTCTCGCTGAGCATATAAGACACATCAACTTCAACACCCCATTTCATATCTTGTCACCATTTTGCTTTGACAATCTGTTCTTCTCTTCTTTTGTTACTGTGACAAGCTGTGGAAGTCAGCTTTTTCGGTATTGGGTAATTCAAATTAACCAATTGATTTTCTTTCCTCCTCAGAGTCTCCAAGTCAAATGTCTTTTAACTATGTGATTGAAGCTACGCAAAGTAGTCTCAACTGCTGAAGCCAATAGAAAACTTCTATTAATTAAATGTTTATATATAATAAAGTGACATACAATATATCATCATCTATAAATCAATACTCAATATACTAATACAATTTATAATCTTTTATTCAATTAAATTCTCTATAAATTAATTATTTCTTAAAATTAATAAAATAACATAACCCTAAGTGAGTAGTTTATTAGAAAATTTACTGTATTTGTAATAAATGATTTGCTACAAGGAAACATCTAATAAACCTAAGCAGACAATTGGTAGTCCTCTCCAGTTTCATACAATAATATCAAGTATTAGACCTCTTAACTTCTCTGGGGAAGCAGATCATGTAACAGTAGAATGAACCTCTGAGCTAGTTTCACCTTCTTCGAAAAAGCTAAAAAAGTTGACAAGTTTCTGAGAAACGGTTTGCTGTGTTATGTTATCATCCCCCTCGTAAACCAGATGAATCCCATGCATCTTTAGCTCAACGCCTTTGACTGGTGGTTCTTGTTTCATTACCTGTATTGTGTAGCCGTCTTTCAACGTCATAACCATTGGGTGAAAAGCTGAGTATCGGCAGATGTGGAGTTGATCACTACTTGTTCTAGGTACTCCAGTGAGGCGCACTTTGTCAATGTACACGGCTAAATGATGTTCAAGAATTTGGGTTTGAACCTCTAACACCTCGGGCAGCTGAGTGTCCCCTCTGGTTTCGTGGTTAAAAGACACAACAACAGCCACGATCACGCCAGTAAGCTCTCTGTTTGGTTGAGCAGATATTGTGACAGGGCCTTGAGAGAACCATCCCGGAATTCTGTTTCCAGGCAAGCATAGATTCCGCAGCATTTTCAAAGAAGCCTGCAGTGAGATTTTACAAGAGTGTAAGCAAGATGTTAACAGATCCAGAAATCAAACTAACTGAGATTTTGTGGAGTTTGCAGAATCACCTTGGAAAGTCTTTTCTTTACAGCAAGGGAACAGTTAGAGTTACAGCCGCTCATGTATAGTCGCTTCAGAGCCGTCAAGTGCTCTACGCCTGCAATATCATCCACTTTCTCACAGTTTGTGAGATCTAGCTCATGCAAGACCTTCAGGTCTGAAAGGGCAGAAATGCTCTCCAATGCAAAGCAGTTTGCCAGGTTTAGCTGCTCCAGTTTCGTCGGAAGAGGGGGAAGACACTTAAGCATTTTACAGTTGTTCATCTGAAGTAAGACTAGTTTTTCCATTCTGGCAATATTGTTTGGCAGTCCCACAATGTTAGAGCCTTCAAGGTATAAGCTTTGAAGTGTATCCATATATGTGATTGATTTAGACAGATATTTCAGGGATTCACAGTTCCTCAATTCAAGTTTCTGAATAAAGTGCAAGTGCTTTATCTTTTTCGGTAGAGTTTTAATTAGGGTGCCATCCAATTGAAGTTTGAGAAGATTATAAAATCCACCAATTGAACTCGGAACATTTTTCAAAGTTCTGCAATTTCCTGCTGATAAGTCAGTCAAACATGGCAGTGAGCCTTGTTTTAGAGGTAGCTTCTCCACCGCGCTTCCATTGATCAGCAGTTCCTCCAACGATATGAGCTCATTGATAGTGTGAGGAATCTTAGAAAGGGATGTGCAGCGCACCAAATGTAGCTTCTTGAGATTTTTCAGATCTCCAATAGAATTAGGAAGATCTTTCAATGCTGTATCATCAAGATAAAGTGCTTCCAGTGATGTCAATAATCCTATGCAACGAGGTAGCTCTTCTATAGATCTGCAACCTCTTAGATTAAGCTTTTTAAGGTTTTGGAGGCGATAAATAGATTCTGGTAAGTTCTTTATCGCAGTTCCATCAAGAAGGAGCTCTTCCAAAGATGCCATGGCACCAATTTTATCTGGTAACACACTCAGATTTGAACAACCAGAAAGGAAAAGTTTTTGAAGTTGCTTCAGTCCAGAAACATCCTTCAGAAATTCAGTAAGTTTTGAGCAGTTTCTGAGGTTCAGGTGAAGCAATGTTTTCAGATTACCAACTGATAAAGGAATTTCCACTAGAAGTTTGCACCCCTCAAGAACAAGCTTCTGTATGGCTTTATGGTTTGATAAATCAGGAATGGCTTCTAAACTGTGGCAACCACACAGATTTAAAACCTTTAATTTCCCATCCACCTGAAAAGCAGAAAGAACATTTCTCACAGTGAGACTTCAACTCAACCTATATACTTGCCCATGATAGAGTATATATGAAAGGCTACCTCTTTGCTGCACAAACTCTGAACTCGTCTTATTCTACTCTCTGAAAGACCAAGAACAGCAAGTTCCCCAGCAAGAAAATCCGATGGAAGACTTTCTAATGGGCAACCTTTCCACTGTATCCACTTGAGTTCAGGTGGGAGGAGTTTAAAGTTTCCTTTCAGGTCCACGTGATTAATTTGAAGAAGTCTCAACTTTGTCATTAGTGCAAACCGCTCTACCTGAATGGTGCTTTTTGGCTTCTCTGCTGCTACAAATTCTATAACTTTTTTCTTCAGACAACTAAACAGAGAGTTGATGCCTGGATTGGTCTGTAGATTCCTCAACGCAATACCCTCTCCACTCAGGTTTCTTTTGAAGTCAAGCACGATTCCTCGGATGGATTTCGTTCCCTGTTGACCCATCACAGAAAAAGCGGTCATGAGAATGTAAGTCAAATACAAGTGATACAAAAGTGTAGATAAGATTACCTTGTTCTCGTTCAATATGGTCAAAATCTCACCACTATCCCAGAGTCTACTTCGCATTTTAGGATCTTCGCGGCTCTCTTTAAGAACCATCTCCCTACCCATGTCTCTAATCTGATCATGCATCCACAGAGTATCGTCAGCCATGATCTTAACAAGAGATTTCTGTCTGAGAATTTTGAGAGCAGCTTCAGCGTTAAATCCACATCCTTTCAGTATGTCGACAACTTCTTCTTTTGTTATCTCCGTTTTAAGAAAGAGACAGGCAATGTCAAGGAATACTTTCTTTTTTTCTTCGTCTAAAGACTCAAAACTCAAAGCAAAAATATCTTTAAGATGTTTTGGTTCGGTAGTTATCAGTTGCTCCAGTAGACCTTGCCATTCTTTTTGCTCCTTGTCATACAAAAGAGAACCGGTTACTTCAATAGCCAATGGCAACAGTCCCGTTACCTTAACAATCTCCTTTGATAACTCCAATAGACTCTTTTCTGTTGGTTCTTCTTTAATCTCCTTTGATAACTCCAATAGACTCTTTTCTGTTGGTTCTTCTTTTCGTAGTGAATGATAACTAAATAGCCTCAATGCCTGTTTATCAGACAAGCACTTGACTTCATACTGTTGACGTTGGTTCACAGAGAGCCTAGGCAGAATCTCTTCACTTGTGGTAGTGATGACTATAAGACTTCCTTGACCATACCATCTTATTTCGCCAACCAGAGCATTAAACTGGTCTATGTTATCAACATCATCTAAAACCGCAAGAATCTTTTTCTCGTGAACACTTTCTCTTATCTTTTCGCGGCCTTCGTTAACATCTTCTATGTGAGGTACCGAATGGACAAGTTCATTGATGAAAGTTCTTTGTAGGTCGACTAAGCCATCACGGTCTGATGATATCTCCCTAACATTTGAGATGAAAACTCGATGATCCTCAAAGTTGGAAATGATCTTCTTATAGAAGGCTTTTGCAAGGGTCGTCTTCCCAATACCACTAACGCCGTAAAGTCCCAGGATCTGAACACCAGAACTGGATTCAACGTCGAACAGATTCATCAAATCCTCGACACGTGATTCCAGCCCAACAGTGAATTGCTTTGTTGTATTACTCAATTCAGTTAAAACCCTTTTCTTTAGAAGCCCTAACATGGCATTGTCAGCCGAATCATTTTTGCCAAATTCCCTATAGAACACAAGGAATTTTCAACATAAAGCAGTCATTATAAATGCAGAGCTTGCACAAGGAAGAAAATTAGACATGAAGAATGGAGTCCTACTTGTAAAGAAACCCAGAGATATTTCCGACTATATTCATAGCTCGCCTCCATCGCTGTACATCCTCCTTCTTACATTCTCTCTCGTGTTCTTCAAAATGCGCCGCGAAAGTAGCGCTCTGTTTGCGGACATCAGAGGGTTTGACATCATAGAAGATTGGTATCATAGGACGATTCAGAGATGCGCTCAGATTGCAGAGCGGGACTAGTTCATTTAGGCACCAGCGAGAGTTAGCGTAGTTAGGGGACAAGACGATGATGGAGGCCGCTGAGTCCTTGATTGCTGCGGCGAGACTTGGAGAGAGCTCATCCCCTTTTTTCATACCCTCGTTGTCGCGGAAGACCTTGACCTCGCTGCTGAGGAGCGCGTTATAGATACCTCCCGTGATGTTGAGGCGCGTGTCTGCTCCCCGGAAACTGAGAAAGACGTCAAATCGCAGCCTCGAATGCGACTTCGGAAGAGTGAGAGTCTCCATCTCCAAATTCTATTCTCCAAAATCAAGTTCGAAAGATGGTGAAGCCGGAGAGAAAGCTTCATCATCATCATCATCGCTTTTTGTTTTGTTTTTGTTACACACACTGACACGCGACAGTTTTTTATTATATTTTTCTGAAGATGGAAAACAACGGCCATGGCTCTTCTTGAAAGGAAGAACGCCACGTACACGTAAATCAAAACGGCACACACTGCTGATTTATGAAAAACGTTAATGCTATAGCAGGAGCAAGGTTGTGAAAAAAAAAAAAATGCTATAGCAAGAGCAAGGACAATGTTTATTTTTGTAACAACAAATTTATTTATGTATAATCGCTGGTTACAAGTAATAGCAATGAGTAAGGACAAATATGTTTAATGTTTGACTCATTTACATACGTAATTGCAAATTTGGCTAAGTAATCAGCACAAGTATTAGCTTCTCTGGGGCGATATTGAAAAAGTAATTTCCGAAACTTGGTCGACCATTCTCGAACCGTATTGAGATAATGAGTCAATCGTCGGTGAGATTTTCCTTATGATATCAGTTGTATGATAGTTTGATTATCGCCTTCAAATATTACTTTTGTATATCCTAACCCTGAGATGTTTTGAATGGCCCAAATCTGAGCAGTGAATTCAGATTCCTCAATACTATGTCTTCCATGAAATCATGACAGTGTTTATAAGTACGAAATTATGGAAAAATTCATCCTTAATAACACACAAACCTTTTTTGTCAACTAAATTCTATTATATAAAAGTAATAGAGAAAGGCCTATGAGGCTATCCATGTCTTATTTCCAAGAATGCTTTTAGAGATATACACGTCAGATTGTTTTTATTAGCTCAACAATAAAAAAAAGAAAGAAGCGTAAACGACGCCTAGATCTCGTCCTTCTCGCCTTTCGAACTTCTCAAACGTCTTAACTCAAAGTCCAAGCTCATGCCTCAACCCTTCATCTTCACTCTATCAATCCTACTTTCACCACAGCCAACATCTTTAATCTCACGAATTTATATACCCACTACTCCCGCAAATTTTTACACCCAAATTAGATCAAAGAGCGGTGAAATGGGTAAATTAGATAAATGTTGTAAACAACGGAAGAGGAGGAGATGAAGGTAGCGCGAACGTAATCGTCGGTCTCGGCGTTAGCTACTGAATCTGCCACGTAAGGGCGGCGCATGACGATGTGTACGTGTAGAGCGATGGAAGCGTTGTTGAAGAAAGAAGAGGAGAGGAAGAGTGAGTGGTAGTGAGGTTTTGGTGAAGAAGTGAAGAGGAAGAAGAGAGACTAAGACAAAGTAAGGAGTAGGATTGCGAGAGATGTTGATTTCTACATCAATGGAGCTTTTCGATGATGATGATAGTATGTATTTGATTATCATCTTTGTTTACTTCACTAGCATATGTGGTAAATTAACTTGAAAATCCACTCGCGTATTTGAATATAACAGTTGGAAATCCAGTGGCAAAGTTAGCTGTGAGGATTGTTAGGTGATTGTATGTTGATGATGATCCCCTAACTGTAGAGTACTTCCGTGCTCTATGCACAATCAAGCTCCAAATCAAATCATATGTGGTGTTCTTTTTCACAATTTGTGATTTATATCATATATTTTGTGATTGATTTTCCTCTGGTGAAAAGGAATTTCACCACTAAGGGAGCTATATTTCATTGTGTTACCAGAGAATTCATGATTTAGAGAGGATACTTCGACAAGGGCAATGTAAGTTTTTCTTGTTGAATCCTTGACATATAGCTTCATATAGTGTCTCTTCAAGAAACCATTCTTCACATTATTGCCTGCACATCACTATTTAGCTAATACTAAGATGTACGTTAAGCTCTTTGAAAGCTACAGAGATTGGAGTATGCTCTCCTTAGGCTTTCACCAATGTTATGGTTTAAACATAAGGTCACTTCTTCTTTTGTTGATTGATTCTTTTGTGATGTGAAGTTCATGTGTTACATATGGATAATTGAAATAATCTAAACTTCGAAAACTCTATACACGAAAAATAAGTTTTTGCTTCAAGTAGATCTTTGAGAACATTATCCTATGGGATCTATGTAAGTGTTGACTTACTCTTATGTTAGTACTTAATTTAGATTCTATGCTTTATTTTCTTAATTCAATTGATTCACTTATAATGCTTTGATGATCAATGGAGAAGATTTCAGAGTTTGGGAAAATTGTTAGTCTAGCAATTGCAAAGGATGAAAATGGATCATGTAAAGCCTTTGTCAACTTCGAAAACCCAGTGGATGCTAACATGCACCACTCTTGGTATGATAGCTCTGAATGAGACAATAATTTTTTAAGAATTGCCAATTTATTTATTTTTTTGTCTTCTCTAGATAAGTTCAAGGACTGTATGTCGGAAGGGCACATAATGGGAGAAACTGCTAAAGCAACAATCCAAAGATCAAAAGTTAAAAGCTAAGGTATTAGATATAGATTAACGCCTTTGTTGGTTTGGTATGACATATTGTGATATGATTTTTTCCCACTAAATTTGCAGGTGACTAACGTACGTATATGTGAAAAAATTGATGTTGGTGGTTACTGAGGAGGAGTTGAGATACAAATGTAGCCAATATGGCACAATCACTTCAGCTCATCTTATCTTATGATAATTTGATGCTGTGTAGGGAAAATTTTTCATGGAAAACCACTATATGTGACTTTTGCTTAGAGAAAAGAGGACAGGAGAATGCATTAACATGTTCAGTTTGGCAAGCATGTGGAAGCAGGAGAAAGTAGTTTTTCAACATTAGGCAGACCAGGTATCGTCCATTTTTGTTGGTGTAAGGAAAATTCAATTTATCTCTCATAACTACACACTTTTGAGTTGTGTTACTGAATATTAACTAATTGAATTCAATCCACTTGTGCATTTGTGTTAAACTTACGGTGAGTTCAATTCTAAAAGAAACGTACTCTTACGCCGATCTTCATTAGTCATACAAAATATACATGGTAAGTTCTACACTCTTTGAATTTCATAGTAAAAGTAATAAAACGAACAAAAAAAATGTGAGGAGAGGCGTCAAACATTTTCCTTCAAAATGGAAGAAGTATGGAGAAGACAACAAAATTTTTTTTTCCATATGAAGTTTAGGGAAGGAGAATAACACAACTTCTCTTTTTTCAGTTAAATTTTTCTTTGCGGTATAGTAACTTGGGAATAATCGGTTGTTAAGCTCTTGATATTCCTGTTTATTTTTTTCTATTACAATTTATAAGTATCCATGACAATCTAATACCGAGTGTTTCTTTATTTAATTTATTATATTAAATTTGTTATTTTTTGTAAGTAGAAAACAAAATCCAATTTCAATTTGAAATTCTGTTATTTCATTTTCGACTTAAGAAAAAGGTCACAATGCTAATAATCATAAAATAAATTTGTAAAAAAGTTCGAGACAAATATCAGATGATTATAAAAATAGTTATAAATATGATGTATGAGGTATACAACTTAAGTACTTAACTAATCACTTTAAATATATATTTTCTACATAATTACCTCGATAAAAAACACAAAATATCTTTTTTAATCATATTTACTTATAAATAAAAAATAAAATATTAATTATCATAGACATTTTCTGTAATCTTATAATACTAAACTAAAAATACAATAAATTTTCTATAAATTAATAATATCATAAGTATAATATTATGTTAAAGTATGTTTTTATCACACAAATTTATAGAAAAATTAGGTAAGTCAAAATTTAAATTTGGAATATAAGAGTTATTAATTTAACACTATAATTATTTCTTATAACGATATATATAAATTTTATTATATAAAAGTAACAGATAGATGCATTTTTTCTATCTACATGAGGTTTCTCAAAAGTTCTCTTCACTTATCACCTCAACAAATAAAACCAATTTATATATAATGCCTCATGTTTCAGGCTTGTGCGTATGATTTGATATTACGTAACTGATCCAAACATAAACACTTGAATCAACAAAAAAAGTAAACCCTTCAAATCCTAATCTTTCCTAAAAATCTTTTCATATTCACAAGCAAATAAATTAAAAGAGATGAAAAAGTTACCAATATCATATGATTTAACAAAGAGTTTGTATAGTCTCTTATAACCACATTGAAGGAGCTCAAATTTCGCTAGCCCTTAAACTTTGTAAAAATTAAAGCCTTTAAGCATCGTTCAAGTTCGGTTTATATACTTATAATTCTTCTTTGTTTGAGTTTCAGAGTAGATTCACACTGAAGAAAGCCAAAAACTCTCTTTGGAGTTGGAGCATCCGGCCAATTTTCCTTCTCTAGGCTAAGGTAAAATGAAAATTTTTCACCAAACTCTTCCAAAACAACGTTTATTAAATAGTTTATACATTATGTTGTATCAAGTTTGCCATGTATTTAATTATAAAATTCTATGTTATTTGATTATTTCCTTTAAATGAGGTATCTTTAACTCTATTATTAGAATTTCGTACGAGAGAAAGATTGGAAAGGCAAAGTGACATTGTTTTTAACTAGCTCTGGAGATTATAATCTTTGTTTGGTTTGGAGTCATGTGGATGCTACCAAAGTGGAGATGAATGTTATGAAACTTCGGAATGAGAATCGAACTAAAAAAAAAGATGTTGATGTTTTCTTTATGCTAATTTTTATGATTCTATGCACCATTCAAGTGGTCTACTCTTTTATCTTACAATTCTAATTGGAATTTAACATTCTTTATCCAATTAAAAATGAAGAGTAATTAAATATACCCTTCTATGTGATGTAAGATCTATTATAGCAAATGTCTTTATGGAAATTGAATCTTAAATGGACCAAGAATATGTGAATTCGATTATGAAAAGGATATGGATACGCACAAGTCATTTAGGATCGAAGTTGGCTCCATTAATCGTTTTTTAACACACTCCCTTAATCGTTAAAATCACCATTTTATAATCGGGTTGGACAAAAGTGGTGTAACTAAAATCAATAAGTTTTTTGTAATCATACGAAAGTCCTCTCCTTTTGCCCTTACTAACTATAAGATAATGTTGATTTATATAAAAAATAAGATTTATTTTTGCAAGAAAAATTGGCAAAAAACATCAATATTGTATTGGTAAGAGCGATGACTTCAAACATTTTTAACAAAATTGTAAAATATTTCTGCGCATAGCGCGAAATTACTCCTAGTTTTTTTTTAAAAAATATAAGTTCTACAGCCATTGAATAGTTTAATGCTGATTGTTAATCTAGCATTCTTGGCTAAAATATCAGCTACAACATTTGAATCTCTAGGAGTATAGAAGACTTTGAAATTCTGAAACTTCCTGATAATCGTTGAGATATCCCATATGATAGCTAAAGCGTCCTTTATCGGGGTATTACTCCTCCATTCATTCAGCTTCATTAGTGACTTAGTCTTAGAGAGTATCTCAGCAAGTATCCGTGAGTCACTAAGTAGATATATGGTCCTATATCCCAATGTCAGCGTCTGTTTTAAAGCCTCCAATATATCATACGCTTCAACATCCAATGAAGAGGCCAAGGGAGTCTTTGTCGCTGAAAATCCTTGGATCATCTTTTTTCTGAAATAGAGTACCCAACCCACGCTTGCAGGTGCAAACTTTGAGATCCAAGAACCATCTGTAAATAAAACATGAATATTATGGTCAATATCAACATTTGGCTGGACAGGTAGAGAAGGATTTAAGTCTTGTAGTCGTTTCCTCCCTCTTGGAGTATTGTTATGATTTTGTTGGTCCAAATTACTCTCGTTCCAGCTTATAGCATAAGTGACTGCCCTATTTATAATATTTGGTATGTTCTCTCGTTGATTCTTGAAGACCAAAGTATTTCGCATTTTCCAAATGCACCAACCAAGAAAAATGTGTAGACAACATAAGCCATGATGATTTTGGTTTAAATCATTAACCAAAATCATTAAAGAGTAAAGCAACGTTTTCAACTAATGAGTTGTCATCACTTGAGATGTGGAGACTAGTGGTAGGACATAACTCCCATATTTTCTTGGAAACTCTGCATCGAAAGAACAGATGATTCATTGTCTCTTCTTTATCCCCACACAGTTGACATCTAGTGCCAATTTTGATTCCTCTTCTTACTAGTAGTGTAGCAATAGGTAAAGAGTTTTCCAGTACCCTCCACCGGAAGTGTTTCACCTTTGTCGGAACCTTTAAATCCCAGAGTTTCTTATTCAACTCTTTATGGTCATTCTCTTGATCCATTTCTTGATGACTCTGATGAAGCTGATGATATCCCGACCTTGCACTATAGATACAAGATTTTGTGTGCATCCATACTGGTTGATTAGGCATTACCAGAATACTTGGTCTTATACACATGACATTTGCAATATCTAAATTATCCAGGTATTGACCATGTTTTATTTCAGACCAATCCTTGCCTGCTTCATTCATCAGGTCTTTTACTTTCAAATCTCTTGGTCAGCTTGACCATCTTCTAAGCGCTGTAGTAGGTTGTGGTTGGAGTAGCCATTTATCTTTCCAGATTCTTATTTGTTTTCCATCACCTACAACCCAATAGATGCCATTTTTTATCAAAGATATACCTGCATGGATGCTTTTCCAAGCATAGCTTGTTGTACCCCTTCTTTGAGCTTCCAAGATTGATGTTGATGGGTAGTATTTAGCTTTATAAACCCTTTCAAACAAAGTAGTGGGAGATTGAAGGAGCCTCTAAGTCTGCTTTGATACAAGTGCCAAGTTAAAGTCCTCCAAATCTTTGATACCTAGGCCACTAGAGTTTTTTTTGTCAACGTACCTTTTTTTATTTTTAATAGCAATATATTAATCCTAGATGTGCAAAAACTGAATATATAAATATTGAAATAAATTTAAAATAACATATGCTTATAAATATATTATATTAAAATATATTTAATATTAAAAAGTATGATTATATATGTAAATGGAAAAAGAAACTATACATTAAAATAT
>OVBE01010833.1:0-14659 GCA_900406425.1 Iberis pinnata
TATATATATATATATATATATATATATTTAATAAAAGCAATAAGATTGCACATGTATAAGTATGTATAAGTTACGTACAAGTGATTTAGAATCACTTTCAATATGACCTTGGGCTTAAGTCCCATTGAGTTAAACGTCAATATATATATATATATATATGCTTTGTTAACATGATTTATTAAGGGAACATGAAGAGAAATAGAGGCAGAGACGAATAGTTCGTCATGACGACTNGTGTGGATACCGGTAGAGGCACAACACTTGGGTTGCTCATAAACCTTACACTAATTCGATTAGTCGTTCCGCTGCAGAATATCTAGATATATTCAGATCTTTGTATTCTATATTTATTTCAGTATTTGCACGAATCCTAGCAGTTAGATTTATAATTAAAATTTATAAAGCGTTATAAATTGTTACGAATTCTAACACTGCCATCATTGTCGTTTGTGATAGGACTTGGTAATAAGTTTATATTGGGTTATGATGATCCATGCACCTCCTCTCTAAGATCCATTATGAGCTTCATTGATCAGAACAGAATCAGAAGATGATATTTGGTTTCTTTTAATAATTATAGGCATTTTATGATCTGACCAAATAAGACAATAGAGAACACAATTATCATAAAAGACATTATACTCAAAACTTATTATGACCTTAAACAGAGTATACTCAATATAGTATTCTTCTTGTTGTTTCTGGTTGTTATAATTCCTAGTCAAATTTTAAGAAATCAATGGACCTTGTTCTTCCCTAAAAAACGGTTCCATTTTTTGAGTAAACTATATTTAGAACGCAATTATCCATAAATTCAATAAGGATACCATCGTCTCCAAGTTTTTTCTTCTTCTGTATGTTCTTCTAATGCATAATAAGGTTTCGAGCAAAGACCAGAAATTCACAAAACTGAATAAAGTTGAGACTCTTCCAAATCCAGACATATATGATGTAACGTACGTTGATGGTTCTCCCTCCGAGGGCTCTTCTTCTCCTTTGTCTAAATCACCATGGTCCGTACAAGTCGAACCCACCGCCATAGAACCGCTGCATCCTGCGGAAGATACGGCGGAGCCCACGGACGATTCTAAAAACTACTCACCGAATGTTCTCATGGGTTCTCTGGTTCGTGAAGAAGGCCATATCTATTCATTAGCTACCTCAGGGGATCTATTGTACACTGGATCTGATTCCAAGAACATCAGAGTCTGGAAAAATCATGTCGAGTTCTCGAGTTTCAAATCAAATAGTGGATTGGTGAAGGCTATTATTCTAGCCCGAGACAAAATCTTCACCGGTCATCAAGACGGGAAGATTCGTGTTTGGAAGGTCTCGTCGAAAGAGCCTAACATTCACCGTAGGGTCGGGACAATGCCGAGCCTCCGTGACTACATTAGAAACTCCATTGCTCCTTCCTCGTATTTCAATTTTGCGCGGCGGAATCAGAGCGGCAAGTTAGGGTATCGTCATTTGGATGCGATTTCGTGCCTCGCCTTGAGCGAAGACAAGCGGCTTTTGTATTCGGGTTCGTGGGATAAAACGTTTAAGGTGTGGAGAGTTTCGGATCTGAGGTGTTTGGAATCGGTTAAAGCTCACGACGACGCGGTAAACGCTGTCGTTACAGGGTTCGACGGGTTGGTTTTCACCGGATCAGCCGACGGGACAGTTAAAGTGTGGCGGAGGGAGGATCAAGCGAAGAACACAAAACACTTCTTCTCTCAAACGCTTTTGAAACAGGACTGTGCTGTGACGGCGATCGCTGTCGATCAAACAGCGACGTTAGTTTACTGCGGGTCTTCTGACGGAACCGTTAACTTCTGGGAACGGGAGAACAATATGAGAAACGGCGGACTTTTGAAAGGACATAAACTCGCCGTGCTCTGTCTTGTCGCGGCGGGAAAATTGTTGATCAGTGGTTCAGCTGATCTAGAGATCCGTGTTTGGAGGAGACCGGAAGAAGGAGAAGAGCATGTGTGTCTTTCGGTCTTGTCGGGACACGCAGGTCCGGTGAAGTGTTTGGCCATGGAGAGAGATCAAGAATCGGCTTCCGGCGAGAAAAGGTGGATCGTGTATAGTGGAAGTCTAGATAGATCGGTGAAAATGTGGCGAGTGTCGGAGAAATCGCCTCCTATGGCGAATCAAGAATACTGCTCGTGGGAGCATTTTGGTGGTCCGTCAGAATTATCGGTGGCTCCTAGCTTCTCGGCTCAAGGAAGAATTAGTCCCAAAAAATAGATTTTTGATTTTGTTTTTCCTGTAAGTAAAAGATCACTAAACTATTCAAATGTTTATGTGATTAAATGTACTAAGCAGAATAATCCAAATAATCTTCGAGCATTTTGTGGAGTTTCAGTTCGCCTCAACCGGAAATCCAACCATAGAATATTAAACAGTATTATCTCTAATTCGAACAAAAAGTATTCAATTATAATAAAAAAAAACACTTTGTAGATACCAAAAATATTGGTGTCCTAACTTGCTCTGTTTTGTAAAACAAAAACAAAAGAGTATAAGAAAATGGAAACAATGTTGACCACAACAAAAAAGGTTTTTGTTTGTTAAACAACCATGTTTCAAATCTACCACATAAGGTTGCTTCTAATAGCTTCTTTACCAATCACAAAAATTATTTATATAAACTCTTATTTGACAAAGAAAACCAAAACACACATAATCAAATAATAGAAATCATTTTCATCACAATGAAAACAACTAATTCCTTTGTTACTTTCTTCATATTCTTGTTTTTTGGTTCAAGAATAGCTTGTGCAGGAGACAAAAACGCTTTAGCGGCTACATTCGTCTTTGGCGATTCGCTAGTGGATGCAGGAAATAATAATTACTTGCAAACGTTGTCTAGAGCCAATAGTCCTCCTAATGGCATCGATTTTAAACAGTCTCGTGGAAATCCAACCGGCCGGTTTACTAATGGTCGTACCATAGCTGATATCGTTGGTAATTCAATAACTTCCATACAATTAATTCTTTAATATTTTCTTTATTTCTATGCTAGTGTATATTAAAATTTTAATTTTATTTCGGTTGTCTGTGCAGGAGAGAAGTTAGGACAACCAAATTATGCAGTTCCATATTTAGCACCAAATGCAAGTGGTGAAGCAATATTAAATGGTGTAAATTACGCATCAGGTGGTGGTGGAATTCTCAATGCTACTGGAAGTGTTTTTGTAAGTCTATTTTTCTTCATATATATATTCATTATCTATTCCATAATCATATTATGTTTCACATCCGTTTGGTTCAGAGCTGGTCATGAGCTCAAGCAAAGCAAGCCCATTTTGGAAAAATTATACAATTTTGGCATATTTTCTATTGTAGATTGCAGCCTTTAGAAAATTTTAAATTCTCAGGACCGATCCTGGTTTGGTTGGCAAAAAAAGTTTATATAAAAACCATATGTTAATTACTTTAATAGCTAAATTCATGTATTTAGGTGAATCGGTTAGGAATGGATATACAAGTCGACTACTTTAGCAATACAAGAAAGCAATTTGATAAGCTTTTGGGAGTAGATAAAGCTAGAGATTACATCAGAAAGGAATCTATATTCTCAATAGTGATAGGCTCAAACGATTTTCTCAACAACTATTTAGTCCCTTTTGTTGCGGCTCAAGCAAGACTAACACAAACTCCTGAAATTTTTGTTGAGGACATGATTAGCCACCTCCGCAACCAACTCAAGGTATTTTAATTGAACAACTTATATGAAAATGCAAGTATTATGTAAATTTTGAACTTTAGTTGATGGGGTTTATTTTAAAATCAAATGATAGAGATTATATGAAATGGATGCTCGGAAATTTGTGGTGGGGAATGTGGCTCCGATCGGGTGTATACCGTACCAGAAATCGATTAATCAACTCAAGGATAAGCAATGTGTTGATTTGGCAAACAAACTTGCTCTTCAGTATAATGCTCGTCTTAAAGATCTCTTGTTGGTGGAATTGAAAGATAGTCTTAAAGATGCCCACTTTGTTTATGCAAATGTCTATGATCTAGTCATGGACCTCATTGTCAACTACAAAAATTATGGTAAGAATTTGTTTATACACATTAGAGGCCAATGAGCATTTTTAATACATTAATAGATTTTTTTTTCATATTAATATTTTTAGGATTTAGTAGCACGTTTATAAATAGGGGAAGCACTCCGTTTTCGGTTTGGTTTTCTTGGTTAGTAACTTTTTGCCAAAATAAACCGAACAAAATTTCTGTTCATCTGGGTTCGGCATTTGATTTTTTATATATGAATTTATTTTTTAAAATTTGATTTTGTCGTTCATAAATCTTAAATATGTTTCGGTTTGCTTAATTTCAGTTTATTCGGTTAATTTCGGTTTGATTTGACACTTAATTTTGACACATAAATCTTACTTTTTGGTTTTAATTTTTTTAAAAAAATTCAATAATTTTCGGTTCAAAAATATTAAATATATTTCGGTTTAGTTAATTTCAGTTTATTTGGTTAATTTTGGTTTGGTTCGACACTTGGTTTTTTTCAATTTGGATTTCTTTTTAAAATTTTGATTTTTTGGGTTTAGAAATCTTAAATGTATTTCAGTTTGATTAATTTCAGTTTATTCGACTATTTTCGGTTCGGTTAGGTTAATATAGTATAAAATGAAATTGTTCGATTTGTTTAGTTTGCTATCGTCGAACCAAATTGAAGATCGAAATAAAATTAATAATTCACCCACCAATTTACTCGTTTGAGAGTAAATCAAACAGAATCAAACAGAATAACCGAACATTGGTTCGGTAAACTTAGATGATTTTGTTTTATTGGTATTATTTCATTGTGAGGTTATGCCATGTTAAGGAGGTTCTGTATTGAGTAGTTTATTGTGGTTCCAAATGTCTTTATTTAAAAGAAAGTATCATGATTAAAGTTGAAAATGAATACAGTATGAAACAGTTATTAGGATTTTGATAACTGTTTAAGTTACATCTTTCAGTTATTGGAATGACTTTAATAAATAAAGGAACATGAAATGCTGATTATTGGTTCTTCATATTCATATTCATGATCGTGTCTTTCTTTTGATGTTAATTAGTTTATGCTTTATGTTGTTTATACTTTCTTTTTAAATTTAACATTTAAAAATAGATGAAATATGAAATGAATAGTTGTAATAAAAATATAGGGTTTAGGACGGCAAGTGAGGCGTGTTGTGGGACGGGAGGGAGACTGGCAGGGATATTGCCATGTGGACCAACATCGAGCCTTTGTACGGACCGGTCAAAGCATGTGTTTTGGGACCCCTATCATCCTAGCGAGGCTGCTAATCTTCTCATTGCTGACAAATTACTTTACGGTGACTCCAAATTTCTTACTCCCTTTAATCTCCTCCATCTTCGTGACCTTTGAGCAACCTCTTTTGTTTTCAAACTGTACTCTTATCTCTCTTTGTGAGATTCTTTGTTTTTTTTCTAATGGGGTAAATTAAGATACATGCTATATTTGTCAACATTTTAGATTTATGCAATGTAATTTTATGACTATGCAAGTACAACCAATCTTTGTCAAGTTTTGTCAAGAGTATTTCATTACAATATAGTTTATCTAAAATTGTCTAATACTATATGAAAAGCAAAAAGGAATAATCAGTTTGTATTATGTTGGACCGTTGGATTGCTCTGAGAAATTATTCCTCATTGATGCAACGTGAAAAGACATAAACACCCTCGGAACAAAAGTGTGAGAATTTGGAATCAGAAAGAAAAAGACAAGAAGAAAGAGGGAGAGAATAAGGAGGATGTGTCAGTAGTTTGATCTGATAGGACCGGTCCGGACCCAAATATCCGACAACGAAAGGACGGCTGCATAACAATAGGACACATCGTTCCATATGCAACAACCTCTATCTCTCTCTCTCTCTTTCATTGTGTTTTGGGTGTGAAAGTGACTAAAGAGAGAGAGAGAGAGAGAGAGAGAGAGAAGTCGTTGAAATGGATGGTGGCTATGAGTGGGTCATATCTTCCTCCGGCTGCGCGTGCTTACCCACCTCCTTAGGTCCGACCCGACAGCTTCATTCTTGTCTCTTTGACCGTTTTTTATAAAGATTCTCTCTCTCTCTATCTTTTTACTCTGTTTAGCTACGTACGTGTTTGTAAGGTTTTGATACCTCATTTCCATTTGTATAAATATGGACCAGACCGGTATGAATACTTAACTTAAAAAAGATCAGATTTGTCTTAATAATGTTAATTGATTGACGTTCTCCAAAGTTGCAATTAGGTTTAAGGATAGTAGTAGACATAATGAAAGGAACGAGAAATGCGGAGCTAGACAGAATGATGGGAAGGGTCGTGACTTTGCGTCAAGATTTATTATAATTACGCATTTTCCTCTGATTGCGGATTCTTTCTCTATTGAATTCCGTCACATTTATTAAAAACAAAAAACAAATTCGAAATTATTCCATTTTAACCTTTTTAACAACCCAAAAAAAAAGCTAACAAAACAGAAAAATACAACATTAATTCTTGTTAACTTAAAAGATTTGAGTGCTCTGTTCTCTCGATGAAACGATGCGTTTCATCTCAGGCTAACTACTTTCTTTTCCGATTTTGTTAAAAGAGTTTTTTTCGGCGGTTATGGCCGGTTATTTTCTGTATCCTCGATGAAACCACTTATCTCTTTTTTTCAACTTCCTCTCGGTCTCTTTTATTTAAGGATTGCAGTTTCAATTTCGGTTTTTTTCCCAAATTCGATTTTTCGAAGATTATGCCGGATAAATTCATCTCTAAGATGCAGAATTTAACAATTGAACTTGAAGATGATGCAATTTACATATCCTATGATGAATGCAATCAAGCTCTTACGCTTACTCAACACTCTCTTGTGGTGATGCCGACCAATCTCCGGAAACAAAACATTCGCGCCATGCTCGTCGCTCTTCCACACATTTGGGGAGTTGGCGATTTCATTTATGGTCTTATTGACAACACCAAATTGCAGTTTCTTTTTCCCAATGAAGAATCACTCAATGTCGTTTTAAGGAGAGGACCATGGTTGTTTAATGATTGGATTATCTCCACTAACAAATGGCGTCCTGATTTTTTTTATGAAGAATTGAAGACCATACCACTTTGGGTCCAAATAACTGGAATTCCTATGCAGTTTCTGACAAAAGAAATGGTGATACGCATAGGAAAGTGTCTCGGGAATAATATTGAAATTGATTTCACTGATGGGAGTCCGGCGACGAGTGTTGTTCGGGTTAAGTTGCTTTGCAATTTTGATTCACCATTAAAATTTCAGCGTTTGTTCTACTTTGGTGTAGATGGTGTAGTACTAAAATTACAGTATGAAAAGGTGAAGAATTTCTCTTTTTCATGTGGTTCTCTTACCCACGATCAAACCGAATGTACCCGTGATGAGGCTGCCGGTGATGATCCTTATGATGGTGATGATCCGGATGATGATGAAGACGTTGATCCCGATGAAGACATTGCTGAAGCACTAGTTCTTACAACGGTTATTGACATTCCACTGCCACTTACACCAGACCATGACATCCCGCCAATGAGCCCACCTTCAGGCAATAAGAAGCGTCGGCTCAACACATCCCCACCACGCCAAAATGCTTTTTCTCATCATGCAACAGGTTCTAGTGGTGGTAAGAAGAAATTAAGGCATATTATGGATGATGAAGATAGGCATGAAGTGGTGTACCGTAAGCGTTGTATGAATACAGATGTTTATGGAAATTGGTATTGGGTGGCTCAAATGATAGATGTTGGTCCATCGGTTTCCAAGTGTGATGTGAAGACTGAAAATTCTTCTGATAAGGGCACGGTGGACCCAAATCCACCGGATTCACCATGAATACAGCCTTTTGGAACTATCATGGTTTAAAAGAGTCTATGGTGGTTCGAAACCTTAAAAGGATAACCCGACGTTATTCTTTGGACATACTCTTTATAGGTCTGACAAAGGCACCGAGCCCAGACGGATTTACGGCACGATTTTATCAACAACATTGGGACGTTTTTGGTGCGATAATTATTATGGAGGTCCAATCTTTTTTCTCAACTAACAGACTACCAGATCGGTGGAACCGTACAGAGATTTTCCTAATATCAAAGCTAGAGTCTCCTATGATAATGAAAAATTTTAGGCCCATAAGTCTTTGCAACGTTTTATACAAAATAGTTTCGAAGATTTTGGTTAACCGTCCAAAGAAACACCTACCAGCGCTAGCTTCCGAAGCTCATGCAACGTTTATCCCGGGTAGATCTATTACTGAAAAATGTGTTTCTTGCACATGAACTTTTCCATGCTCTACGAACTAATCGATCAGTGTCAACAAACTTTATGGGGGTCAAAATGGATATGAGTAAGGCGTATGACCGGTTCGAATGAAATTTCTTGGAGGAGGTTCTCAAGATGAAGGGATTTTTTGATAAATGGATTTCATGGATTCTATAATGTATTACTACCGTTTCTTTCTCAGTTTTAATATATGGTAGTCTGTATGGGAATTTACGACCAGAACGCGGCTTACGTCAGGGTGATCATTTTACACCCTATCTATTTATCCTGTGCGCTGATGTTTTAATCTCTCTACTAACCCAAGCGACTATAAATAAAGATATAACGGGAATTACGATTACTCTGCGAGCTCTTACAATCAATCACTTATTTTCTGCTAATGATTCTTTATTTTTCCTCAAAGCCGACAATACAAATACATAAGCATTGTGCACCATTTTCAGAGCCTACGAGGAAACTTTAGTTCAAGTGATTAAGATTGATAAATATACTATTTGCTTTGGCAATAAGGTTTATAATCATACTCGGAAAAGTATCCAACATATTCTTGGAATCAGTCAAGTGGACGGTATAGGCCGGTATTTAGGTTTACCAGAACAATTTGGGCGTAAAAAACATAGTTTTTCTTATATATAGTGGAAAAAGTTCGGCAACAAGTTTCAGCAAGCCGAGAAACACTTCTTAAGAGTGTGGCTCTTGCTATGCCAATCTACTCCATGAACTGCTTCCAACTCCCAATATCAATATGCAATGATCTTGATTCAACAATGTCCAATTTTTGGTGGGGAACTACTTCTGATCATCGTAGCATGTCCTGGTTATCTTGGGATAGGTTACAATTCTCCAAATCTTTAGGAGGTCTAAATTTTCGTAATTTATATCTCTTTAATCAAGCAATTTTGAGAAGCCAAGCATGGAAAATATTAACCAAGCCCACAAGCTTATTATCAATATTATTACGGGCTCGCTATTTTAAAGATGAGAGTTTTATTAACGCCCGAGTCGGCGCACGTTCCTCCTACGGTTGGCAATCTATTTATCATGGGAAGGAATTGTTAAAAAGGGACTACGGGCTGATGTGGGCGATGGAGAGTTCATACAAATGGGTTATGAACCGTGGTTACCAACAGATCCACCACGTCCAGGTTCTACTATCTCTAGTTCAAGTTATTTTCTACCAGTCACTTATTTAATCAATACTACAACTAAAACCTGGGATGATGATACACTCAGGTTTTAACCCAAATATATTCACTATAAGTGCACAACAAACGCAGAAGTATATGAGGTATCGAATCCATAGAGACCAGAAAAGCACGACTCTCAGATTAAAATCAAATCAAGCTAAGAACATATTAAAATGGTGATTGTAACCGAGAAATAAAAACAACAATAAAAAATGATTGTAAAACGATTAACAAAAATGCTAGACAATAGAGAATTCCGCAGGTATTCAGGTTAAAGGTCAAGGTTAACATGCATGATTGATTACTGAAAATAATTCTCAACTCGAAAGACAACAATAGACTAATCTTCTTCCAAAGTATTAGATCCCTATTCTCGAATTACTAAAGACAAAATCTCCCCGTATTTAGATAATTCAATCATGCATTTCAATTCCATATTCGATAAGTTCATAAGCCCTTAAGACTATACTCCCGCAAGAAAAATCACTTATTCATCTAGATTAGATCATACTTCTAAACCAAATCCCTTTGAGTTTATAATTATATGGTCAATAAACTAGTTAGCTACTCTAATTCATGCATTAAGAACAAATCTAGACTGAGAACCTAACAAATTTCAATCCATTATATCAAACCCTACATAGATTTAGTAAACATTAAAGAATTAAAAAGCAAATTGTATATAAAGAAATCAAAGTTCAGAAATCCTCTCAAATACAGATGTAGATCTCTTCTCTCTGGAACTTCAGCGGTAAAACTTGTTCTAAAACTTATTAAAAACTTCTCTCTGTAAAATAATAAGCCAAAAGGGCTTTTTATAGTTTGAGAATAAAAGAAAATAAAATCTAAATAATAAAAACTAATGATAGATCTCAAGGTCAAATGCGTCTTTTAGGTCGTTTTTCCTTCAGTTCGACATAAGGGATCGATCGATCTAAACTTTCGCAAAACTTCATGTGCTTTGGATCGATCGATCTGTCCTTGTCCGAGACTTGGACAAATCATTCTTCATTTGCACTTGAATTCTTCCAAAAATCCTCTTTTTTGCTCCAGAACGTCCCAAACACCGAATTTCCTGAAAACATGCTAAAAACACAAGAAAAACACTCGTATAACACTAAATAATATGTATAAAACCCAATAAAAGGTGTTAAATCCGAGTGATATCAGATGACAATGCTTTAACTCGACATATCCACTATGTGGATCATAATATCATCCGTAAGATGTTTATTCCCCATATTTCAGTTCCAGATCGCTATATGTGGCATTATGCACCACATGGTTTGTACACGGTTCGTTCAGGTTACTGACTGGCTACTCAGGTAAAGCCGAGGAATGCTAATTTGTACCACCATTACATGATCATTCATCCTTAGAAACGAGCATATGGAAACCACCGATAGTCCAAAAATGAAGCATTTTCTCTAGCGGTTGACATCTAACATTTTACCAATTTTTTGCAACTTATACCGCAGACATATTACCCGACATCAATTATGTCCAAGATGTTGTCTCCAAGATGAATCAAATGATCACCTCTTTTTCTCCTGCCCATATGCACATCAAATATGGTGGTTTTTGGGCGTTAATGTGGCTTCAATCATTCCTCCACATCTTTCTTTTATGGCGAAGGTTGAACGTTTGGTAAAATACGGCATGCCTGAGAGTCCAACTACATCGGGTTCCATCAGTGTTTTTTGGGCCCTTTGAAATCTATGGAAGTCACGAAATACCTTGGTATTTTTCCGTTTTACTGTTGCCGTACCAGAACTTTGTGCGCAGATTCATCGGGACGCTAATGAATGGTACACTACCATCATTCTTCTGACTGGACATCAAGCTTCCAACACTCTTGACATCTCAGGGCGACATACAACATGGTTTCCTCCTCCCTCACAATGGGTGAAATGCAATTTGACGCTTCTCATCGTCAGGGTGGTTTTGCTTCCGGACTTGGCTAGATATTACGGGATGGTCATGGACGGGTGCTTCATTTTGGTTACTGCCGATATGCTGGTCGACATATTATTGAGGAGGCGGAAATTACATCACTTCTATGGGCACTGCAATGTATTCAACAACTGGGGTTTTCACATGTTATATTTGAAGGGGATAACTCAACAATTATATCCATTATTCATGCACAACGTTCATATCTCCGACTTGATCATTACATTCGGTCGGTAAGTTTCTGGTCGAGTCGTTTTTTGAGCTGTCACTTCCAATACAGGCCAAGAAATCAAAATGTTTGTGCCGATTATCTATCTAAGATGTCACTAGAGAGTCCTTTTGATATCTATATTAATGATATATGTTCAACTCCGTTAAAAAAAAAAACAAAAATATCATCATTTTTTATTCGGATCAAAATATTAGTTTATTTTTAACTCAGAATGAACAATTATTCATCTACCAAAACAATATATGAACAATATTCTACAATAGATCTGAAGAAACTGTGAATATAACTGACAAAAAAAAAATCTGAAGAAACTCATTTATCATAGTCATTATTCCATTTTAACTACTTGCAAAGTTGTGTAAGTGTGTTTTAACTTTATATCATATAATCCTATATTCATCTGATAGATTCAGTCTCGATGTGGATTAATGTTTGTGAAACTCAAAACTCAAATACAAATTGTTAATTTGTCTCATTCCCTGTCATGATCAAAACATCAACATAATCATTTACATCGCAAATTTTAAAAAATTTAAAAGAAACGTACTTTTAGAGCGGTGACCCAAAATAAAAAATAAGAAAGAGATGATGTACCACCACAATTTTTTAGTTACTTTCGATTTTTTTAGTTATTTACTAAATAAAAAATTAGATATTTATCTATATCTTATCTTATCTTATTTAATTTTAATTTTAATTTTTTATTTTATTTTTCATACTATTTAATTATATATTAAAATATTAACTTTTGCATAGGTTAAAATTCAAAGTTTAGAATCGAACATATATTATTCGATCTATTTTATTTTAGAAAAATATAATAACATGCAAAAAATTTAAATTATAAAATAACATTAAGTTGTGAACGGAAAAACATATTATAAAAAATTTCAATTTATAAAAATTGTATGTTTTAAACATATGGTTTTATAGATTTACTTTGTAATTTATTTGATTTGATATAGCTATTTAATTAGATTAGATAATTAAAACAGATATAAATATTTTAAATTGATGAAAAAATAAAGTTATGTGGTGCACAACATAAGACAACACCTAGTTTAATTGTCTCATTTCAACTCTTTATTGGAGTTGTAGGCTCTATATAAAATTAGTTTAGTTTTTTAATGAAAGAAACAAGGATATATCGTACTTTGAAGAAATAAGCGACGGTCACATGTCTATATACTTAAATAAAATATTTAGCAAAAGTGATAGAAAAGAATAACTTCTAAATAAACAAAGAAAAGGTTTCTGGTACATTACTAAATTGTCTTATCTGGGACAGCGAACAATGAAACAAGATCAAAATTTCTAGAGTCTAGACTTTATTTTCAAAAGCTGCGTGATCCCACAAAGAACATTAATTTTTAAAATCCGATATCCATTTTCAAGTTAAATTTTTAAAGAAGACGATGAATCTTCTGGAACATGCATGCATTCTCCTCTTTCTTTTATTTTTGTCGGTAACATTCGACTCTTTTTTTTATTGCCGATGAGTTACGTTTACGATAAAATGTTTTTATATTTTCTCTTTTTTTTTATTAAGGTTTTTATATTTTCTTTACGACCAATCGACCGTACAGTCACTCAAATACAAAATTTTTATTCTACAAAATACTCTAAAAATAAATTTACGTAATTAATTACTATAGACTTTTAATTATTTGAAAAAACTATCCAAAAATCCAAAAATATTACTCTTTCTACTTGACTTTCTAATTTTTATTTTTGTTTCAAAAAACTTGATTATTTACTTTTTATTTAATATTTTTTTATTCGAAATAATTAGACACGCTTTTTAATTCAAAACAATCATTATACATATTTTTTATAATAAATTATATACATTTTTGTACCAATAGCAAAAAAATACAATATTAACTTTTTCTAGGTACTGAAATTTGAAAAATAATGTTGAAATAATTTAAAGAGAAAGAATCAATTACTATTTTTTAATATATATAAAAACTCTATAAAAATCAAGTAATAAGAAACATAAAGAGTATAAACCTAAAAATAAAATTTTAAAAATTTACAGTTTAAATTTTGGGGTTTGGATTCACTAAATAAAATTTAAATTTAAATTTATAAGAAATAAAAATTTAGTTTTGGAGTTTAGAGTTTACACTTAAAATTTTAAACTATTTTAAATTTATACTATATTTAAAAAATAAACATTTTAACGGTATTCTTGAAATAATTAGAAATATGATATTTTTTAACATAAACAAAATGAACTATTTTTGAAAATTCTCCACTAATAACATATTTATGACAAACATTTTTAAAATAATAAATTAATAAAAATACTATTTTGGGCTAAATGTGCTAAAAAATCTGCTATATACGACAAACATAAACTAAAAGTAAACTAAAAATGTGCTATTTGTGAGCATTTTCTGATATAGATAACATGATAAACATTTTTAAAGTAACAAATTATTCGGAAAATTCTATTGTTTGTTATAAAATGCATAAATTTATATTTCTTAATTTATAATATAACATATTTTAGTTAAAAAAAGCATATTAATAAATTTTGGTTTTTTATATAAAATATTTTATATATTATAATTAAAAATATTTGACCAATCAATAAAAAACAACATTTTATTATTGAATATGAGGTATTTAATTGTTTCAAAATTTTCATAAAAATATACAAATACTTATATTTTGAGATATAAATAATTTTTTAAAATATCTTTAATACTACCTCCGTTTCATAATACTTGATTTTCTAAGTTTTATTTTTTGTTTCATAATACTTGATTTTTTACTTTTTAGTTAATGTTTTTATCTTCTCAAAGCTAATCAATCACACTTTTTAGCTAGAAACAATCATTACACACATTTTTTAAGACAATAATTATAACTTTTTGATATAATTAATTTAATTATTCACAATATTATTATTTTTTTGAAGCATTAAAATTTGGAAAATATAATTAAAGTTAGTTAAAGAAAGAGAAACAAACAATACAATTA
>OVBE01010834.1:0-14659 GCA_900406425.1 Iberis pinnata
AATTTTATAACTCAGGCATTCAATATAAAATATCTTAGCCGTATCGTTTATTATAAAGCAATAATAATAACCGAGCAGAATGATAAACAATAAATTAGGCGTATAATATCGAGAAATTGTTGTAACCGAGGTGAGGCGCTATGCTTATTATGTCAGCTTTTATGTCATATTAGGCAGCTATGGCGGGACGATTAAATCAATCTCTCTTTCTCTCTGCCGCGACTAAAGATGGCAGCTATGGCGGGACAATTAAATCAGTCTCTCTTTCTCGATGAGCTTGAGAATCACTCTCTTCTTCTATTCCGATTCGGGTGTCGATGATCTCCTTGTGATACATGATTCTGCAATACTCGAAGAACTCATGATTTGAATTAGTTTGCAGATGTATTTTAGAGAGAGGCAGACTTTCAATGTCAAAGATACAGTAGGAATAAACGATAATTTATAGCCAAAAATTCACTTAAAACAAGAAACATTATTGTTTATTTCTGTATAAGACACTAATAATAACTCAGAAAAATATATTCGTCAGTTTCTCAACCCTATTTATGGAGCTCGATAAAACCAAAACCTAATTTCTAAAAATACATTAACAATACCTCAAGGTCGTGTAATCTTGTCATGCTACGTAAGAATAACTCAGCCTTTATTTATCTATGTACCAGTCTTAAAACTATCCTTTAACTCAGCCTTTATTAAAAACTATGTGACTTTGTCTCTATTTATTTCATTGTTTCTCTCTTTATTTGCTCACAACTTCTCAATCTCTCTCTTAATCTATCTCATGTTTTCCTCTTTTCTGTTCCCCTTTCTCTCCAGCGTTTTCGAAATTACTCACAAACATCACGCATGCAATCTATTTCTTTCGATTTTGATTTTTCTCACAAACCGTAAGCATGCAATCTGTTGTGGTCTTGCTTATCCTATGAAACCACCAAAGGGGCACCCATGTAGTTGAGTCCACAAGGTAACTCATACACCCTTCCCATGTTAAATCTGTGAACCGCTTGTTTGATTCAGGCTTCATGTAACGAATATGAAATAAGGAAAAGAAAGAGTGGCAAATTTAACAATTAGGGTTCTTCAGTGCCGGAGAATAATATAGATCGTATCAGTTTGCTACCTGACGATGCCATCTTGAAGATACTTTCATTGCTTCCTACATAAGAAGTCACAAACACGAGTGTTTTGTCAAAACGTTGGCGAAATCTTTGGAAGTTGGTGCCGATACTCAAGTTCACTGAAAAGAAGGATCATAGGAGGATTTTTCGGTATGCGGACAGGTATTTGCTTTTCAACACGAATCCAGTCTTAGAGAGTTTTCATTTCACGTTACTTCGACAATGTAATGAAGTAGATATTGGGGTTTGGATTCAAATTGGAGTGGAAAGAGGTCTACGAGAGCTTAAATAATTCTTATTTGTTTAATGAGCCTATCAAATTGCCACATAGCTTCCCAAGTGAAATCTGTGAACCGCTTGTTTGATTCAGGCTTCATGTAACGAATATGAAATAAGGAAAAGAAAGAGTGGCAAATTTAACAATTAGGGTTCTTCAGTGCCGGAGAATAATATAGATCGTATCAGTTTGCTACCTGACGATGCCATCTTGAAGATACTTTCATTGCTTCCTACATAAGAAGTCACAAACACGAGTGTTTTGTCAAAACGTTGGCGAAATCTTTGGAAGTTGGTGCCGATACTCAAGTTCACTGAAAAGAAGGATCATAGGAGGATTTTTCGGTATGCGGACAGGTATTTGCTTTTCAACACGAATCCAGTCTTAGAGAGTTTTCATTTCACGTTACTTCGACAATGTAATGAAGTAGATATTGGGGTTTGGATTCAAATTGGAGTGGAAAGAGGTCTACGAGAGCTTAAATAATTCTTATTTGTTTAATGAGCCTATCAAATTGCCACATAGCTTCCCAAGTGAAATCTGTGAACCGCTTGTTTGATTCAGGCTTCATGTATTTGGCATATTCGTCTAGACTCTAAGCATCGTTGTTGAAGGATCTGATACTATTAAAGAATTCAAGGCTAAGTACGAGGAGATGGAAGGTGTCCCAATGGACCAGCGAAGACTGGTCTTTGGAGGTAAACAACATGTGGATTGTCGAACCATAGATGACTATAACATCACACATGATTTGGTCCTTCATGTTGTGTCTCGTCATGGTCAAATTATAGATGTATCTTCTGTTTTTGTTATGATGTAAATTAAAGCTAACTTGTAGTCATGTAATGTAATAATAACTTTGCGTTTAAGTAAAGGGAAGTTTCATAATAATAGTTAATACTCACTCGTAACTCAAACATTAAAATCAATAGTTCTGCTGATCGGGAATTGATAATGCTATCGAGATGTATGTACATATGTTGTCTTATGGTTACTTCAAACCCACTGTGTAGATTTGGGAACGAAATCTAACTCATATAAAGTTAATCATATACAATGTATACTCTAAATAGCTCATCAAGAGTCTAACTCACGTTTTTATATGAGAAAATTATCAGAATAGTAATTATTTAGTATAAGGGTTTAGGGTTAACGTCCCTTTTTATATTTGTTAGTATAAACCTAAACCATAATTCATTTACGAATGTGAATTATATAAAATGTGTTAACAAAGATCCTCTTTTCAATCCAAAGTGAATATTATCCACTTTATTGAATGAGAATTGATAATGCTATCGAGATGTATGTATGTTGTCCTACGGCTACTTTAAACATTTTTTCTTTTTGACTCGCGACGTCTAGTCTTCTTATTTCCCTCTATATATACTTACCCTCTTCACCATATGTCTTTTTGTCAAATATATGTCCAATTTATCGGTTGTTCCTCCTTATTTCTCCTGGTTACAGAGCAGTGTCAATGCCAATAATAGTTCTGCTGATTGAGAAAACCTCCCCGTGCTAAACCCTAGTCCCGGTAAATATCCTGACAAAACTAGTGATGTGTGCTTTAAATTTCTATACGATCTTGTGAAGGTGTTCACTCCAATTCTTGAACAAGGATTGGTTCAAGCGTGGCCAACTTACCGCTTGATTCCCGATGATTATAAGGGACGATGGTTTCTTAGACTCGCTGTAAGCATGCATCAATTGGGTTTCCTTCCATAGATACAAAAACAACACTAACCCTTGTGTTATGTCCTTTTGTGTAGGAAAAAACAGGTGGGATCTGTCACGTACTGGGACAGTTTGGACATATTTTAATATGGTGGGAAGAACGGTTTACCGAAACCACATGTGTATGTTGAAGATCACTTGGGTGCTTTGTTAGGAGAAGCCCGAGTGGATGTTAACAAGAGTTTGGCTTGAACTAGTAGATATGTTTGAGGAGTTTGGACCTGATAATTATGAATGATTATGAGTTTATATATCACGTATTTTAAGTTTATTACATTTCTATATCTCAGCACTCTAACAAACATGCACAAAAAACCACTGTTTAGTAAGATAACTCAGCCGTTTGGCAAGATAACTTGCCGTCAAATAAAAATAACTCAGTCGTATAGTAAAAATATAACTCATACATGCAACAAAAAACGACCAGCCGTTTAGTAAGATATCTTTTTCTTGCAAATTCGGCTAAATATTCCCGCCTCTATCGGTAAATATTTTCATAGCCGAGCCATATTATCTCTTACCCTACTTGATTTTCTTGATTTTATTTTTTGATTCATATTACTTGATTTTTCACTTTCTTTTAATTATTGTTTTTCTCTTTACAAAAATATGCAATCACACCTTTTGCCTTGAAACACATCTTTCTATAATTAATTAATGGAGTAGTATCCATAATAAATTGAAAAGTTAAGTTTTAAGTATTGAAATTTGGAATATATAGATAAAACGGGTTAAAGAGATAGAAATTAACAGCAAAATCATTACTTTTCTAATTCAAATGGAGGATGGAGACGAAATTTGCGTGTTCATGGAGATGATCGGTGGCGGTCGTTGTGTCACCTGAATTTGTATATTTGATTTTTTTTAATGCAGACTTTGGGATTGTATCCCTGATATTTATTTAAATGCATACTTATTTTCGTTTACGACTGGTTATTTAATTTATATTGCAAACTTTTGTTCCCAATATATTGCAAATGTGCAAATGCCTAAGTTATTGTTTATCATACGACTGGGTTATTATTGTTTAGTAATAAACGTAATGGCTAAGTGATTTTTATTGGGTGCACAAAAAAAAGTTATTTTTATTGTGTGCCTGAGTTATAAAATTCAAAATATACGAAACAGCTGAGTTACATCAAGCTGATTGTTCTTTACAGGAAGCTGTGTTTTTTCGTCTTTACTTTTAGGACTTAGTTATTTTTCCAGTACAGCTGAGTTATGTTTACGACTAAGTTATGATTAAGGATGAGTTATGTTCATTTTATGACTGATTTTTATTTCTGGTATAATGTTTGTGTTACGAATACGAGTGAGTAGTATTGAAATCGGATTGAATGCATACTGTTTGTGCGCATATTAATAAATGTATGTATCCACTTTATAAAATCACAAGAGTTATTGAGATGTATGTTGAGAATTAATATACAATATACTCTAAGTAACTCATTAAGAGTCTTAACTCACTTATATACTTTTTCGTAGTAAACAATAAACAATAATCCCTAAACCCTATATGGGTTAAAGAGAGAACAATTATTTTTCTTTTAATACAAATGATATCTAAAATAAATTTACCGAGGGTAAACGCGGCTGCGATATTTTCTTACGCAGCTCTGATGTGATATTACAGGTGAAATGATGTCTTATGACTACGTTACCGATGTCAAACGCAGCTAGGAAAATGATGATTTTAACTTTTTGTTTCGAAAGGGGTTTTCGCTTAACTAAATAGTCAAATGTAATCTAACTAACTCTTTTAAGAGTCTAATTAACTCATCAAACGTAATCTAAACCCTAAACACTAAACATTAAACCCTAACTCAGTCGTAACTTAGTCATAACACAGTAAAAATCATAACTTAGTCATATTTTCTATAACATAACTCTGACATAAGCATAAAAACCCAGTTTTTTATTTAGATAACTTAGATATCATGAAAACACATTAACTCAGATAGTAGTCCTGTATAATACATATAAGTATTGCCGCTTCTAACTTATAGGGTTTGCTTGTAAAAGTCACTAAATTGTACAAGAATAAATGTCTGATTAACGTTTTTCAAGTCAGAACATTTTAAGTTTATTAAATAATAAAGGGTTTTTAAAACATTTCCTTACAATTTCAGTTATCGAGGTAGGAAATAACTCAGCCCTGCCTTTATCAACTTTACCGAGTTAAAGATAACTCATTCCTTATTACATTCGCGACGTACGAATAACTCAGCCCTTATTACGTTACCGAGTTAAGAATAACTCTACCTTTATTACGTTTACCGATTTAAAAATAACTCAGTCCTATAGAATAAAAAATATATTAGTCGTGTATTAATCGAAGAGGCATGATTTTTGGTTTTCTCGCCTCTTCAAATTTTTGTTGTCCTCAGTAACGTAATAAGACATCATTACACGCCTCATAAATCATATAAGACATCTTTAGCCGCGATAGAGAGAGAGACTGACTTTATCATCCTGTCATAGCTCGGACGTAATAAGCATATGATTTGACCTAGAAAACGTATTATCCCATCATAGTTGTATAGTACTAGTAAGACATCATTTGCCTCGGTTATAACAATTTCTCGATATTATACGCCTAAGTTATTGTTTATCATTTCCATTTTATCAATATATATATATAAAAATATATCATTTTTATTTGACACGAACCGACCTACGTAATGTTATATATATAAATAAAAAAACCCTAAGAGAGAAGAAACACATAGAAAATTTCTTTTATTTTGGAAAAAAGTTGGGGTTTGCAATGAATATTTCACTTAAGACATTGAAGGGAAAGCACATAACCTTTGAAGATGAAGTTTCCAAATCCTTTCAGCTCAAGATCCAGGGGCCAATTCGTGAACTTGTTATGAGTTGGTCCAAGTCTTGATAAACCAAGTCTTGATAAAGAAACCATGTGTATATTTGGTCCAAGTCTTGATAAACCAAGTCTTGATAAAGAAATCATCATTAACTAGCATTAAATGCTCTTCTCACACACCATCTCTTTCAATTTTGATATTGCTTACTAACAGTATGCATTCATTCTGCTTCCCTCCCGCTTATCCTATTCGAACACCAAAGGGGCACCTAATCTCCAAATGCTCATTTTAATATTGTATGCTTATCATATACAAAAAATATGCATGACTTCATCAGCATCTACAAGAGATGAAATTTCGGGGTTATGTATCTTGTAGGTCCAGTGGAAGACCACAAAACTTAAATTACCATTTGAAGGTTGAATAGGATAAGCATCCAATATTAAAATAAAAATTTGGATATTAGGTCCCTCTTTGGTGGTTGAATAGGATAAGCTGGAGGGAAGCGGACTGAATGCATACTATTTGTGAGCAATATCGAAATCGAAAAAGAGAGATTTCATGCGTATTCTTTGAGAGGAATATCAAAAACGTTAGAGAGAAAGAGGAAGAGAAGAGAGAAAAACTTGAGATAGATAAAGAGAGATTGAGAATTTGTTTGCATATAAATCGAGAAATAAAGAAATTAATAGAGAGATAATGGTCGCTTCAAATTCCCATACTTTTTAATATAATAAATAGAAGAGTCGTTATTTTTCGTATTCCCGCATCATTACACGCCTCGTAAAATCACATTTTCCGTGGCAGAGAGAGAGAGACTGACTTTATTGTCCCGTCATAGCTGCCTAATACAAGCTTGATGAACAAGAACTGTATCAGATCCCTTCACTTCAAGGATGAATGTTTTCTGCTTTATTGCTGATACTAAAAATCTGCATGACTTCATCAGGATCCTTAAAGTGGTTCTCAACAGACTCCATCTTCACAATGATGGAACATTGTGATCCAGAAGAATCAGTGAAACGTATCGATTCTCTCCTTTATCCCATTGAAGTGGCTGCAGAAAATAACAAGAACAAATAATTAGAACAAATTGAAATCAATATATAATAAAACATAGAAGTGAAATTACCACTTTGGTGTTTGCAGATAATCGTCGCTTCAAATTCACATAACTGAAGATAATTGTGCAGCGTGAATATGTGTCTACCATTTAGAAGAGGTGCATCCAAATAACTTTTTTGAATCTCATGCCTACATCAAAAAGTATTTTAGCACCTCTTTGGAATGGTAGACACATTTTCATTCCCTCATAGTACTGCAAGAACCACCTTTGGTAGTTGCATATGATAAGCAGCTAATATTAAAATAAGCATTTGGAGATTTGGTGCCCCTTTGGTGGTTAAATAGGATAAGCAGGAGGGAAGCAGATTGAATGCATACCGTTTGTGAGCAATATAGAAATCAAAAGAGAGAGATTTCATGCATACTCTTTGAGAGAAAAATCGAAAGAGAGAGACTGTGAATTTGTTAAGTAATTAACAAAGCAAACAGAGAAATAAATAGAGAGATAGAGTGAGAACCGTTGCTTCAAAGTCAAATTTCGGAGTTTCCTATATCCCTTTTTAATATTAAAATCGAAGAGTTGCCTCTTCTAATTTTTTTATTTTCCTCGGTAAAGTAATAAGAGTGCGCATAATGTGAAACTGATTATGGATTTGAATGTTTTTTTGAAACGACTAAGTAATACGTTTGATTACGGTTGAGTTCAGGTTTTATATATGGCTGATTTACAGTTAACCAATGATATACGAATTATATTTATTTTGAAACGGTTGAGTTGTTGCTAATGTATGTCTGAGTTATTCTTAATGTATGCCTGAGTTATGAATTTTAAATTTAACCTAGCCGTATCGTTGATTATAAAACTAATAACACAGTCGAATGATAAACAATAACTTCGGCGTATAATATCGAGT
This sequence comes from Iberis pinnata, assembly GCA_900406425.1. NCBI lineage: Eukaryota > Viridiplantae > Streptophyta > Magnoliopsida > Brassicales > Brassicaceae > Iberis > Iberis pinnata. The sequence continues at coordinate 7,937 of OVBE01010834.1, forward strand.
AATTTTTATAACTGAGACAAATAAAGAGAGAAAAAAAATAAATAAAAAGAGAAACGAAGAAATAAATAGATTAGAGTCATGATTTTTCGTATTCCCGCATCATTACACGCCACGTAAAAATTGAAGAGTCACGGTTTGCGTATTCCTGCCTCTTCAACGTTTTTTCACCTCAGTAAAGCAATAAGAGTTGGCATAATTTGTGGAAAAAAAAGAAGAAGGATGGGCTTAATGTACAGTTGAGTTATGTTTACAACTAAGTGATGTTTATGACTGGGTTATTTTTACATTATGACGGAGTTTTCTACATGGTTATAATGTTTGTGTTACGTTTGAGTAGTAACAATTATTATTATTATTATGAAACTTCCCATTATATAAACGCTAAGTTATTATTACAATACATGACTACTGAAAAAAGTAAATTAGCAGTAGGAAAATAAGATTAAATATGAAGATTACTCGGATACTGCTTTATTGAATCAGAACAACAGATTTACAACATAACGAATAAAAACTAGATAGATCAACAAGAAGGATGTGAATACAAAATTTTCATATTCTTATCCTTGATTTGACGTTTCTGTCTACCATCTCTATTTTCATAAGCATTGGGCCATCCATCATCATCAAAATATATCAGAGAAAATTGAGCAATGCTTATGAAAATAGAGTTGATAGAGACACAAACGTCAAATCAAAGGATAAGAGTGTGAAACTTTTGTATTCACATCCTTCTTGTTCATCTATCTTGTTTTTATTTGGTGGTTTCATAGGAGAAACATGAATATCATATCTTATGCTTTACTCTCGAAAAGAAAACTCAATCTCTCGTCGCAAGCAACTATCTTTGACTTGGTCTTCTTATTCTTCCTCGAAGGATTAGTGAGATTTTTCTCCCAAATATATTTCTTTACAATCTCTGTAACATCATATTCAGAAATTTTGTTGGTGGTGTCTATACCAAGAAATTCTAGAAACTCAATGAGATTTCTCGAACCCCATCCTAAAAACTCCAGAGTTTTGGGTTTTATTAACCTCATTTTACGAAATCCTTTCACCTTATCATTGTACTCCCCCCCCATACAATCATCCATTTTGATAAATCAAACACTGTGAAGGTCAACCAAAAATAGAGAAAGATAAAGTGTCATAAGCTTTTGATCGCACATCATATTCAAGAGGAAACGTAAAGAGTCTTACACAATCCCATTTAAGTGGGCTGAAAAGAATAAGAAGAAGAAGCAATTACAACAAATTTCAGCCAAAATAATCAGAAAATAGAACTGAAATTACCACTTTAATTTACCCTCATCAACAATTTCGCATTTATATTGCCGAGAATGGCTATTACGGCACAAGAAAAAAATTACAATATACATTTGGAATTAGGTGCCCCTTTGGTGGTTGAATAGGATATGCATGAGGGAAGCGAATTGAATGCATACTGTTTGTAAGAAATATCGAAATTGAAAGAGATAGATTGCATGCATACTTTTTGTGAGGAAAATCGAGAAAGAGAGATTGTGAATTTGTGAACAAATTGACAGAGAAATAAATAGAGAGAGAGAAAGTGAGAACCGTCGCTTCAATTTCCGCCTCTTAAACTTTTTTTTACCCCAGTAAATTTTTAAAAAAATTCAAACTTATTTTCGTTTACGGCTGGTTATTTAATTCAACTTCGAATTCCTATTCTAGATCCACTTCTTTCTTGATAAATAGATTGTTAAGAAACTCTTAAGATACCTTGATGGAGATACTCTTGCATATTTACTTATTGTATTGCTGGTTCTTTTAAAAATTTCAGACTTATTTTCGTTTACGGCTGATTATTTTTTTTGTTCGCAATATATTGCTGATGTGGAACAAAACCATAATTACCAATATTATCCGCAATACGTTACTGTTTCCAGTATTATCCGCAATACATTATTGTCAGTCGTATCATAATAACCTCCAAATCCATGAATCAGTTTCACATTATGCCCACCCTTATTACTTCAGAGGTAAAAAAAGGTTGAAGGGGCGGGAATACGAAACATCCAAATCCTTAAATTAGTTTCACATTATTCTCACTCTCTCTCTCTCTCTATTTATTTATTTTTTTCTCTCCATCTCTCTCTCTAATTTTGCTCACAAATTCACAATCTCTATCTTAATTTTTCTTTCTCGAACTGTAGTAATCAAACATAACTCAGCCCTAACTAACGTCGTGAAATTTTAATAAACGAGGCAAATGATGTCTTATTACGCAGCTATTATGTCATATTACGAGGCAAACATATCTTAGTCGTATAGCAACAAACATAACTCAGTCGTAACATTTATTAGCTAAGTAAAATACGACTGAGCACTAATATCTAGAAATTTCTATCAAACCCTAGATGATGTCTACCATAATATTACACGTCTCTGATGTGATATTACGATACGGAGGTCAAATCCTAGATGAAGTCTACTATGTCATAATACGGGGCAATGATGTCTTATTACGTTAAGCGAGGACCAAGGACTAGAAAAATTGAAGAGGTGGGAACACGAGAAATCGTGCCTCTCGGATTAGTATTCAAAAGTATTTTGCTTTGACGCATCGATATGATGTCTTCATTTATATCAAAATGAATGAAATTGAATCAACTGTTCACACTCTCTCTCTCCCTCTCTCTATTTATTTCTATGTTTATCTCTTAATTAACATTAAAACATAAATTCACCATCACTCTTTCTCCTTTTCCCTCGCAAAAAGTATGCATGCAATCTCTCTATGTCTATTTCTATTTTGCTCACAAACAGTATGCATGAAACATCTCTATTTCTCTTCTAGGCGCTCGAGTTATGCTTCTGTCCTGCTTATCCTGCACAACCACCAAAGGAGGCACTAGATCTTCAACTGGTGAATGTAATATTGCCTGCTTATCTTATATAGCAACCAAAGGTTCACCAGAAAGACGGCTTGTTATGTACTATCATATTCAATGTCGCTTTCTTGGTAGCTATAGATTCTCAGCAATAATATCCTCCGCCATTTATTGTAACTCAACACTATTTATATTTTAAGTTTTGTAACTCAAAAATTCAATAAAAATAACTTAGCCGTATCATTTATAACTCCTATATTACAAATAGTATCTCAGACGAATGATAAACAATAACTTAGTCGTTATATATATTAAGAGTTTTCATAAAGTACTGAAATTATCAATTTTAACTGAGATTGTCAGTTCAAAACTACATTAAAAACAGTTGATGATAAAACAATGGGAAATAATATCCAGATTAAAGGCTGAATTAAAGGATAGTTTTAAGGCTATAGTGTAATTTTACGAGGTGTGTAAGTTTGTCATGTTACATTTCCCGACGTAAGAATAACTCAGACTTTATTTATCTATGTAGTAGTCTTAAAACTATCCTTTAACTCGGCCTTTAATCTGGATATTATTTCCCCCTTGTTTTATCATCAACTGTTTTTAATGTAGCTTTGAACTGACAATCTCAGTTACAATTGATAATTTTAGTACTTTATGGAAACTCTTAATCTCTATTAACACAAACATTAATATCAATAAACTCCACCATTTATTTTCACTCAGCTGTATCGTGTATTTTAAATATTGTAACTCAAACGTTCAATAAAAATAACAATAAAATATCAGCCGGATGATAAACAACAACTTAGCTGTTTCACATATTACACGTGTAAACATAACAAAACTAAGTCAATGATGAGGACAACATGCGAAAGTGACAACCATATCCATTAGAGAAACCCTAAACCCTTGGATTGTAGTTACCATTGGGAGAAACAACCATATCCATTAGAGTCAATGATGAAACGAATTCAGTGTATCCCACAATCCCATTGAAGTGGCTGGGGAGAATAACAAAAGGAAGCAGTTAGAACAAATTCAAGCCAATATATAACAAAACATAGAAGTGAAATTACCACTTTGGTGGTTGCATAGGATAAGCATGAGGGCAATGGATTGCATGTGTACTGCTGGTGTCCAAACTTGAAATCGAAAGAGATAGATTGCATGCGTACTGTTTGTGAGGAATATCGAAAACATTAGAGAGAAAGGGGAAGAGAAGAGCGGAAAACATGAGACAAATTAAGAGAGAAATTGAGAAGTTGTGAGCAATTAAATCGAGAAATAGTGAAATAAATAGAGAGATAATCTTCACTTCAAAGTCACATTTATAGAGTATAGATCGAAGCGTCACGATTTTTCGTATTCCCGCCTCTTCAATTTTTAACCTCCGTAAAGTAACAAGAGTGGGAATAATGTTATATAAATAATTTTTTTATACGGTTACGTCATGTTTACACGAATAATATATGAAACGGCTAAGTTATGGTTTATTATTTAGCTGAGATTTTATTGTTGTCTTAAACAGTTAGAAACGATACGACTATGATATTTTTATTGAATGAATGAGTTGCAACATTAAAATTACACAATACGGCCGAGTTACAATAAATGGCTAAATTTTTATTGATATTAATGTTTATGTTACGACTCACGACTTACACGGCTAATATATGAAATGGAAAAGTTAATGTTAATCATTTGACTGAGATATTATTGTTGTCTTATAGAGTTATAAATGATATATTGTGCTAGTTAGTAAAATGAATTTATAATCTTATCAAAGATGTTAATTATTTGTATGTTTATTTATTGGGGATTCTAAAAAATACCACAAAAATTAGGTATATCGGTTGTATCCTTTGATTCATTCTTGTTGAACTGATGTTTTGGGTGATTTTGTTTTTAAGTAGTTTTTAAGATATCAATTGCAAATTGTTTCTTTGAGTATGGTTGAGTTACCATTTTGCAAAGACTCAACCCTATTTTTCTTACATGGCCGAATGAGGTTCAATTCTATACTTAGCATTCTTTCAGATTTTTTAAGTAAAATATGCGCATTTGATAGATAGATTCAAATAGTTCTAATATATTGTATAGAACTACCCAATCAATCTACCTAACTCAGTAACAAAATCCACTACTCTTATCATCTTACATGAAATCCATCGGCAAATAAAGAAAGTCATAGCAAGAAGTGTTTAGTAGTTTATCAACTTCTTTGTTTTCTTTCTGACAATGATTGTCTAAAATCCTCAGAAGATCTTTTCGTCTTCCAAAAGAGATTTATTTTGTTTTAGACATTAGAAATAAAACACAAATATAAAAAATATAACTGACTAACCCGAAATTGTTTGGAATGTTTCGAATCATAACAGATGATTTATCACCAAGAGGAGATTTAAGCTTTGGTTCTTCAGAAGGAGACAAGTTCCGGTTCTTCTGAACACAAACCTTCTGATTCAGTAGTCATGGTGGAAGACATTTCCTGTTACAAAACAAGAGCCTGTGAGATTGTGATGAGGGTTCTGTAACCGGAAATGTCTTCCACCAAGACTGTTGATGCAGAAGGTTTGGGTTCAGAAGAACCGGAACTTGTCTCCTTATGAAGAACAGAAGCTTAAATCTCCTCTTGCTGGTAAATTAGCTGATTGTTAAACCAACATTGGGAGATGACTGAAAACAAAGCTCCTCTTCTACGAAACCCTAATAGATCAACCGACCCTGCTGCATCGTGAGCCATCGCCACGTGCACTAACTCTGTCACCGAGCGTATTAAGACTGTAATCAATGAATCCATCACTCGTTGGCGAAATAACCGGAAGATATTCATCGGTTTGGCAAGGAAAATACGAGTTCTTGAAATGTCTACTTAACTCTTTCATCGAAATTGTTTGTTAATTTCTTATATTTGTGTCAATTGTTGTATTGAACTATTGTTTATGTGCTTCGTAAACTCTTCATGATATAATAAAGTAAATTAATATATTAAAAAAGCATAAAGACCACTCTTTATTGTATTATTAAAAGCCTAAAGGCGTCGCTCTAATTGTAACGTTTTGTCTAATTATAACGTTAATGTATTTCTGGATTACTTTCACAGGATGTATTTAAAATTATCGTTACGGCTGAGTTAATTACTAAATGTTGGGATTTTTTTCTATATGTCTGAGTAAAGTAATCAGTTTCAAATTTTTGTCCTCGGTAATATAATAAGCATCATTACACGCCTCGTAACTGCTTAATACTCTGACATAATAACTGCGTCGTAATAAGCATATGGTTTGACCTCGGAAATGTATTATCCCATCATAGCTGCATAGTACTACTAATAAGACATTATTTGCCTTGGTTATAACAATTATCATTCGGCTGGGTTATTATTATTTTTTATAATAAACAAAATGGCTAAGTTATTTTTATTGAGTGCCCGAGTTATAAAATTCAACAGTCATGATTCATGCGTATCCCCGCCACTTAAACTTTGTTTTGGCTATAAATTAACGTTTACCCATAGTGTAACATTCGCATTAAAAGTCTATATAGCTCTCTAAAATATATCCTACTGCAGAATCATGTATCTCAAGGATATCACCGACACCCGAATCGGAACATAAGGTATACTTTGTCTTTTTTTTACCCATATTTATTTAAAAAAAATAACCGTTGGTCTAATTCTCTTACTTGATTACTAAGACAATAATGTCTACAAATGTTAGTCAGGGAATCTGATAAAAGAGATTTTCCATTACCAATCCCCTTACTAATCTTTTGTAGGATAAAAAGGGTTTAAATCGAATCAACGAGGACTAAAGATGCAACACTAAGATATGAGAACAAAACTAATCTAGAGCCAAAT
>OVBE01010835.1:0-14659 GCA_900406425.1 Iberis pinnata
AGAGAGGGACAAGATGTGACAGCACGTTTGGAAAGAGAGAGACAGAGAGAGTGAGAGATATAATCGAAATATCTTCAACATATTGATTCCAAAAAAACTAATAATATACTCCAATGTATACATTCGTACTTTTGCACCTAAAAATGATTATTGTTGCAACTGACCTTCAATTCAAACCCCTTTTAATATAACATATTATTTAAATCGAATATTATCACTTTTAACTAAAATGAAGAATAAAAAACTAGTGGTATATTGGTGTACCGTTTTTGCTATTTTTTTGTTAGACAAGAAATCATATGAAGATTTCAACGAAACAAACCGAAGCGAACTTTTATTGGCATAAAAAAATCTGAAAAAACCGAATGCACTTTCCTAGTCTAAATTGTCGACCGCTTCACATTCACATAGGCCAAACACTTTGCAAAAGTTATCAAATGGCATAATTAATAAATATAAAAAGGTTTCTAGTCTCTCTTTTTTCTTTCTCTTCACCTTCTCTCCCGACTCTCTCATCCCTTGAGACATGTGGCGAGTTTGTGAAGCTGAGACTTCATCTCCGGTAGTTTTGACCGTCACTCGTGCGCTGCGGCCCCCAAGGTTCACCGGCGAACTCCAGAGCCAGTGAGTCTCGTCCATTTGCTTCAGTCTCCTCTTACTTTTACAGATCTCAGTCTGCTTTCTAAGCACAGTTCACCGAGACAAAGCTTTTTTACAGTAGTGGTGTCTCTGATTCCAGATCTGGCCAGATCGGGTACAGCGGAGGCGCATGGGAATCGTCGGCGGTATGAGGGGAAAGATCTCAAGGCGCTAACTCTGGGTCTTCTCGCTGGATGGCAGTGAGGTATCTTCTCATCCGCGGCGGTGCAGGGACCACAACCGTGGAGAGACGATGCTAAACTATGCATAAAGGCGGAGGTCCCGCTCCTAGCTCTCGCCGGAAAACTACCTCTTTTTCACAACCGTCGCCGTGACCTTTCTTTGACCAGCATCTTTCGTCCTGTCAGAAATCTCCTTCTCGTGTGGGCGGTGGTATGAACACCATCTCGGTCCATCGCTGGGTCGCCGGTGGTGGGAGCTCCGGCAAATCCGCAACTCGTCGGCGGCTGTGAGCACTTAGGGTTTTTCTTTAAGCTTTTCGGGTTTTTGACTTTTCCGGGCTTATTCTAAATTTTAGGAAACCCACCCAGATTGGGCTTTAAGGGTTTTGATTGTTCTATGTAAAATGTAATAGGCTAGATGTTGTAATATGAGTTATATTTGGAGTTATAAATTAAAACCTTTATCCGTTTACATCGCAATCTCCCTGCCTTATCAACTGCTACGTTACACAATCTAAAGCACCTAAATCAGCTCCTTATAGTGACAAAAGAAGCTGTCACTGTACATAATTTTTTTAAGTAAAAGTATGCGTTGTAATAATAATGACATGGATGTTTTAAAATAAAGTCTTTGAGTTCTTTGGTCATTAACAATAGTTTTGCAATCAAGCGACTCTTTTCTATGTCATCATATGTTGTTTGTTTGTCAACTACTCTTTCGTTGTCTAATTTATTTCGACCATATGATTATATAACCCGGTCCAAAAATGGACATCAAGGGTCCATATGTTTGGTACATAAGATATTACGTACATAGCTTAGTGTACGTTGGGCCGGAGATCTCATCACTTTACATGCAAATTAAAGTTTAACTTCTTCTTTTTGGTGTGTTAAATTACGAAGAGATGGAAGTCTCACATCTTTATTTTTTCTAGTAATAATATCGAATAACACATTCATTAGATTTTCTAATTATTTTGAAGCGTTATATCATCATGGATTATAAAAAATAGTTAACTAATTCCACGCTTGAGGGGATAGATTATAATGGTTAATGAATATGATGAGATTTAAGTTATGAAATATACATTGCCATGGTTTTTAGGTGGGTTTGACGAGAAAAATTGTTTTTATATTTTTCTTGAATACGCGTTTATGTGTTTTTGAAGAAAAACACTGTTTCCGCGTTTGTTGTAAAAAAATTCTTACCACGTTTGGCGGAAAAACCATTTATGCGTTTATGGCTGCAAAACACGTTTACGCGTTTTTGGCAAAAATGTGTTTTTGTGTCTTTGGCAGGTTTTGGCGAGAAAACGTGTTAACAAAAAAATTCCATGTTTTGTCAATAAAAACCTGTTTATGCGTTTTTTTCGAAAATCGGTTTTCATGTTTTTAGGCGGAAAAATATGTTTATGCGTTTTTGATGGAAAATTATTATACTTTGTGGAAAATAAAAAAATGAGTTTTAAGCATAAAATTACACAATATGTTATAGTGGAATTACATCTTAATTGTTAAATAGAAAATCAAAATTAGTTAAATCAATAGTTGTCTAGTGACATATGTTAACACATGTTCAAATTAAAAAGAAAAAAGAAAATGAATAATGGGTAAAAATCTAATATACAAATGTTTCTAATAATTTGGTTTTTTTCTTCTTCATGGAAAGTAACCAGATATAGAAAACGACGTTCAACGGCGATACTACAGGCGATAATTAGGGTTTCTCAGTTTTCTTTCTTGCTTCCTCTCCAAGCTTCACCTCGCCGGCTTCCCGGCCGCCGACATCATGTTGTCTCCGTGATAGGCGTAGAATTTAATCCTAAACTAGTACTATAGAGAACAGATCAATATAGCACAATATAGAGTATCAAATCCACATAGACCAGAATGCACGTTCAGTTAAAAACTCGAATATGGCTAAAGCGAGAATAAAAGATGTGATTTTGAATCAAAACGCTAATTAAAAAACGGTTTAAAACATATAATGATAAAACGCCAGGCATTAGGGAAATTCGTAGTTATTCAGGTTTAAAGTCAAATTAACATGCATGATTTTAGATTGAAAATAGTTCTCAACATGAAAAACGAATTTGAAATAATCTCCTCCCGGAGTATTAAACCCTATGATCGAATTTTCAGAGACAAACTCCCGCCGTCTTTAAAACAATCCGATCATGCATTAAAAATAAGACTCAATTGTTCATAAGCATTAAAACAATAGTCCCGCAAGTTTAAACACTTATTCATCTAAATTAGGTCAGGTTTCTAAATCAAATCCCTTTGTATTTATTAACCTATTAACAATGAACTAGGTGATCAAGCTAATTCATGCATTAAGAACGAATTTAGACTAAGAACCTATCAATTTCAATCCTACAGTATTAACCTAACATTCAAACCTGGTTTCCCTAGGAAACCCTAAAACCTAACTAACGAACTACTCAGACATTGATATGCAATAACAAATCAAAATAAAAGAAGAACACATAACTGAAATTAAAATAGATTATATATATAAAACCTGGGTTCAAAATTTCTTCTCCAAATACAGGTTCAGGAATTCAATCTCCCGGTAAAAACTCTCAAAAAGTTTGCAAAAGTAAAAAGGTAGGTTAAAAAAATCTAAGCCAATAGACTTTTATAGTTTAGAATAATAAAAATAGAAATAGGAAAAAGTGGGATAAGTTGAGGATTTTTCTATAAAAATGGAAATTTGCTTCAAATCTCGCAGGCTCGATGAACCGATCGGTCCAGACCCAGACCGATCGGTCCGTCTTCTCCGGATTATTATGGACCGATCGGTCCATGGGTGGACCGATCGGTCCAAAGATTCTGTTATCTTCGGATATTCAGACCGATCGGTCCAAGGGTGGACCGATAGGTCTGAAGTCATCTTGACTTCAATTCTTCAGTTTCATCGATCTGAGATCAGATCGGTTCTTCAATTCTTCATTTAGTCGAATTCCATCCAATTATATAGAAATTCAGCACATTTGATCCAAATTGACCCGAACACCTGAAAGTCTTAGAAAGATCCAATTTTACAAAGAAAAAGCTCAGATAATACAAGTTTAGCACGCATAAATGCCCACTAAAATGCATTAAATATGAGTAATATCACTCCGCCTCCAACTAACCAGGCTGGCGGTAGTTCTACAATGGTTCAGAATCATTGGTCTTCTATCTACTCCTTGTATTTAAGAAATCTCAATACAATTCGACCTATTATCTTAATTGCAAACATAGTAGCTTCGGCTGCTATCCCTCCTTCTCTGATTAAGGATTCGTAACCACTTTGGAATAACTTTTTGGTTGGCTACTTTATTGGCACAGCTCCGCATGTTGGCAAAGTTTACGCGACAGTAAACAGATTTTGGAATCGCGACGGAAAATCATCCAAAATCGATGTTGAGTTCATCAAAGATTATGCTTGACTCTTCAAAATTGATTCCAAATCACTTCATAATAGCATTTTCTGTGAAAAATATTGGCATATCTTTGATGTCTTGTTTGTTGTGCAGGAATGGAGCCTGTCTAGGGTTAACCAAAAGTCTGATCTTATGTCCATGCCGTTATGGGTTAAACTTCCACAATGTTCTATAAATCTTATTCTCTTATGCCGGTCACAAGTTCTTAGGTAATATAGTCGGCGAGTCTCAACAGTTGCATCATACTACGAAGAAAATGCATGAGGCTTGATGTTGCTCGGGTCATGGTCGTTATTAACTTTGAGAAAGCATTAACCGACAAGATCCAACTTACTAATGTAGCTAAGCCAATTCGTGTCTCCTACCCAATAGTTACCAATACGATGTACGACTTCTCACTCATGGGGTCATAAAGCTCAAGATTGTAAAACCAGAGCTGAAGCTTGCAAGGATACACCAAGCGAAAATATCGATTCATCTTTACTTTAAGCTGTTATTCCGTACATCAACACTGATCAATCACTCAACACCACCACGATTATTCCTCTTACTATGGACAGTACGATAAATACCAATGCTGTGTCGACAGCCACTAATAATCCTTCTTTATTCGTCACTAATACTCCCAATAATAGTTACTTGTTTATAAAGCAGTTCTAGCACAAGTCACTAATAATAAATTCTTCTTTAATTGGAGGTTCTTCCATGCTAATGACAGAGCAACCAATGTTACCCACCATGCAAGTCTCTCTCATGGATCCTTCCTTAGAGATAGTTACCAAAGACAACACCAACTCAATACTTGACCACACTCTTCATAACCAATACCAGCTCCCCACGGACACTCTACCTGCCTCAAATGACGAATCTATGCAAGATGATTGGGAGACAGTGGTTTGTAATGGGCGTTTTATCTCCGTCAAAGACTCTAGACACACAAGCGATTTCCTCTCCCAAGTTTTCTCCATCTCGGTTCTTTGTGCTCTACGATGTGCAGGAGAATGACAATGGTGACAAGGAAGAGGGAAAAAATTCTGACTCCAAATTAGATATAGCGACTGATACAACCACTTATGCAACAAATTCTAAAGCCAACTCTCGCACAAAGTCTAAAGCATCAATACCATCACTTGTCTCACGCAAGTTAGCTAAGCAGGGCCCTCTGAAAAAATGAAACAATATCTCCTCGCGGAGATACTAATGTAATGTTGATGTTTGCTTGGAACACCTGAGGCTTTAATTAGTCTTGGAAGCACACCATCGTTCGGCATTGGATTCACTCAACTAACCCTTTTTAGATGTTTGCTCAGAACAAGAGTTCAACTTACAAATTTTTCAGCTATTGTTGAGTCCGCCTTACTGGGGTGGAATGCTCTTCATAATTCTTCTACTCACTTGTTAGGGCGTATTTGGATTTGTTGGAATGATGGTATTAATGTTACACATATTCTCATCACTTCTCAAGTAATTATGGTTTTAGTTACTCCAAAATATAGTGGAACTCTTTTAATTTCTTGTGTTTATGCAGCTATGGAAAGCTCTGTATCATAGCTGAGTTCTCTTTGGCTCAAGATCAATTCCATGGCTTATTATGGGGGATTTCAATGAAGTTTTGGCAACGTAAGATCACTCTAAGATGGGGTCACAAACCCAAAATCTTGGCATGAACCAGTTTTAGGACTTCAGACATTCTAGCGATCTTGCCATCCTTGACTACATAGGGCCTCGCCATACTTGGTGGAACCACCAATCCGCCAAACCTCTTGCTAAAAAGCTCGAAAAAGCTTTAATCAATAACACATGGAGTTCCATGTACCCGCATGCCTATGCTGCTTTTGAAGCAAATGACATCTCTGATCACGCTCGCTACGTTATTCATTTCACATCTCCCACTACTTCCACTCGTAAGCCTTTCAAATTTAATAACTTATGGATTGATGACTCCTCTTTCTTCCCTATTCTCAGGTCCCATTGGTTTGATGGTGTTCCCTTCTTTCACTCTCGATTGGCGTTGTGTCTCCTACACACAAAGCTCAAGTCCTTAAAAATACATCTCTGTCGTCTCAACACCACCATCTTCGGTAATCTATCTACGCGTACCAGAGCCGCTTATGAGCACTTTCTCACATGCTAATCCCAAGCTCTAGAAAACCCAACTGAGAGCACTTTTCAAGCCGAGACAACATCAACTCAAAAATGGCAGCACCTTGCAACTTCCGAGGAGCGCTTGTACCAGCATAAGTCCTGAATTTCTTGGTTGCGGCATGGTGATCAGAACACCAACTTCTTCCACTGTGTCACCAAGGCTCATACATCCTGTAATGCCATTAAGCGACTTGTCCTTCCCTCTGGTGAGGACACCAAAAACGTTCACGACATGAGGATAGCAACAGTTGCACACTTCAGACACTTCCTTCACGAAACTGACAACATCACTCCTATCCCATACGCCACCATATCAGAGCTACTCTCCTATCGATGTCCTCTTGAGGCGTTCTCTGTCTTAGTGGCACTGGTCCTTGCCTCAGAGATACAGCCCACACTTTTTCTATGCCAGCTAACAAGGCTCCAGGCCCCGACGGCTACGCAACCGAGTTCTTCAAAGCGGCTGGCCCATTCTTGGTGGTGACTTTATTACTGAAGTTCAATCTTTCTTTCTTTACGGTTTCTTTCCAGCTGGTGTCAATGCCACTTTGATATCGCTCATTCCTAAAGGCGATGACCCACAGAAAATGAAAGACTATCGACCCCTATCTTGCTGCAATGTCATATACAAAGTTATCTCCAAAATCCTCTCAAAGCCTACCTCTACGACTTTATTGAACCAAATTAGAGTGCCTTTATTCAAGACCACCTCCTGCTTGTAAACGTTCTTCTTGCTACAAAAGTAGTAAAGGGCTAGCACAAATCAACTCTCTCCCTACGGTTTACTCTCAACCTGGATATTTCTACAGCTACTTTCTCCGTTGTGATCAATGGCGAACTAGCTAGCTATTGTCTATAATTAAGTAAATAACATCTAGTGAGTAGGTGTACTATGCAATCTTTTTTAAATGTCATTTTATCATTTCTTTCTCTTTCTCACTTACTCTCTCTTTTTCTCACTCTCTTTCACTCACTCATTGTTTTCTCACCTCCTTACCACAATATACAAACTACTTCAGATATATGGACTACTACAATTTATTTTTGGGGTTAGGGTATATATTTTGGGTTAGAGTTTATATTTTAGGTTCATGGTTTAATATTTTGTTATTTATATTCTCGGTTTTTGGTTTATATTTTTGTGTTTTGGGTTTAATATTGTGTTTAAAGTTTACTATATGTGTTTAAGGTTTATTTTTGTGTGTTTAAGATTTATATTTTTGTGTTGAGGGTTTATATTTTGTGTTCAAAGTTTATATTTTGGGGTTTTGAGTTTATATTTTGGGGGGGGGGGTTTTGAGTTTATATTTTAGGATTTTGGGTTTATATTTTGGGGTTTATGTTTATATTTTGGGGTTTTGGGTTTATATTTTGGAGTTGTGTTTACACTTTGGGTTTTGGGGTTTATATTTTGGGGTTTTGGAGCTACATTTTTGAGGTTTTGGGTTTACATTTTGGTGTTTTGAATTTATTTTTTGGGCTTTTGGCTTTATATAGTGGGATTTTGGGTTTATATTTTGGGGTTTTGGGTTTATATTTTTGGGTTTAGGGTTCATGTTTTGGGTTTAGGGTTTATATTTTTGGATTTTGAGTTTATATTTTGTGGTTTTGGGTTTGTATTTTGGGGTCTTGGGTTTATATTTTGGGATCTTTGGTTTATATTTTAAGGTTTTGGGTTTCTATTTTGGGGTTTTGGGTTTACATTTTGGGGTTTTGAGTTTATTTTTTGGGATTTTGGCTTTATATAGTGGGGTTTTGAGTTTATTGGGTTTTGTGTTTATATTTTGGGGTTTAGGGTTCATGTTTTGGGTTTAAGGTTTATATTTTTAGATTTTGAGTTTATATTTTGGGGTTTGGGTTTATATTTTGTGGTTTTGGGTTTGTATTTTGGGGTCTTGAGTTTATATTTTGGGATTTTGGTTTCTATTTTAAGGTTTTGAGTTTCTATTTTGGGTTTTGGGTTTGTATACATAGGTAGTCCGACTATTATTTTTACTAGTCAGACTATTCCTGAGTTTATATTTTATCAACCAATTTCAATATTCACTGTTTTAAAAATGTAAATCTGTTTTAAAAAATTTTAGTCATGTTAGATTCATACAAAATTGTATTTTTTAAGTAAGTTTTTATGATTTGATTATTTGAATTAAAAATGACTGAAATGGTAGAATTTTTATTAAAAAAACAGAGATATGTAATTTACATGCGCGTGTCTTGTATACAAAGGGTAGGAAGGAGATATGTGTAATATATGAATACCAATTTTCTAATTATACAAACTAATGTACATTCATCTAATTTCCAATTTTCTTATGTATATATATTAAGCTAATTATTCCAAAGAAAAGACAGACGATGAGTTGCTTACAGCGCAAGGTTCACTTTTGTATCATTTTCCGCTCCTTATCATTACCACACAAACAAAGCCCGAAAAAATAATTTACAGATGAAAGACAACATTGATGCAGACATGAATGACAAGTCGTTTCATCTTTAACTTTTATTGGGACAATATTGTCATTACTGCTTTGATTCTGATCTGGCTTATCACCTAAACGCTCCCAAAGCATATTTAAAGTCAAGATATTACTCAATATTCAGATAATATATATAAATCTATATCATGATATATAGCTCACCTAGGGAAGGACGATTTTGATCTATATGATCTTGTTTTTGATCCATATATGCTTAAAATGTATACATAAAGTCAAGTTGTTAGTTAATATTCAGACAATATATATTGGTAAGATCATATAAACTTACCAACTGAAGGACGATAGTGATCTATGTGATTTTGCTTTTGACTCTTATATGCTTTAAAAGAAGATTTAAAGTCAACAAGTTATTCAATATCCAGTAAACAGATGTAGGTCTATATCATGATATAAACTTACGAAGCGAATGATGATATTGATCTATATAATTTTGCTTTTGACTCATATATGCTCCAGCTGTGGATTAATAGTCAAAAGTGTTAGTCAATATTCAGACAACAAATGTAAGTCTATGTGATAACCTAAATTTACCAGGTGAAGGACGATACTGAGTTATATGATCTTCCTTTTGATCTATCAATGCTTCAAAAAGTAGTTTTGAAGTCGAGATGTTAGTAAATATTTAAGCAATATATTAGGTTTATATAATGATATGAACTTACGAGGTGAAGTACGATATTGATTGATATGATCTTGCTTTTGATCCGTAAATGCTTCACAAGTAGATTATATTTGAAGTCAAGACGTTAGTCAATATTCAAACAATATATGTATCATGATATATGCCTGATTATGTGAAAGACAATATTGAATTATATAATCTTGCTTTTGATACATAAACAAGTATATTTAAAGTTAAGACGTTACTATCTTAATTAGAAAATTATATTTATTTATTCATCTATAAATACTATTGCACATTATAACTTATTTCTCATAAAAGTCTAATAATAATTCTTTCTAAACACAATTGTATTCTTACTCTCATCAAACTTATCACATATATATGTCTATATCACGATATATATGAACTTACCAGGTGAAGAACGATGTTGATTTATATGATCTTTTTTTTCTCCACAAATGCTTTAAAAATATATTTAAAGAGTCAAAATGTTGGTCAATATTAAAACAACATATGTAAATCTATATCAAGATCTAAACTTACTAGATGAAGGAAGATATTGACTTATATAATTTTTTTTTTCATCTACAAACACTTCAAAAGTAGAAATAAAGTCAAGACGTTAGTCAATATTTTGAAATCATATATAGGTTTATATCATGATATGAACTTACCATGTAAAGGATGGTGTTGATTTATATGATTTTGATTTTGATCCATAAACGCTTCAAAAGTATATTTAAAGTATAGTAGTTAGTCAATATCTAGACAACATATACTGATTTATATGATCTTGTTTTTGACTCATAAACGCTTCAAAAATAGATTTATAGTCAAGATATTTTACTCGATATTCAGACAACATAATGTACATCATGATATGAACTTACCAGGTGAAGGGTGATATTGATCTATGTGGTCTTGCTTTTTCCTCATATATGATTCGACTGTTGATTTAATTATACTCAATTCGNGTCAATTCGTTAGTCAGTATTCATACAATATATGTAGATCTATATCATGAATATTTTAAAGCCATTAGATATTCCGATTTCAAAATGTATTTATATGGGTTAAATTCGTGTTGAATAAATCAACCCCTTACATTACTATTATACCAACTCTTTAGTATATCATAATCTTTAACTTACCATGTTAAAGTTTTTGTGCATATAGTTTTTTTTTGTGATTTTGGGTTATATGAAGTGTTCTAAGTGACCAAATCAAACTTTAAGATGTTCCAAGTTTCCATGTTTCCTCATTTTGACAACAACCTAAAATCTCATAGGTGTGCAGAACGATCAAGTTTTNCTCAATTCGTTAGTCAATATTCATACAATATATGTAGATCTATATCATGAATATTTTAAAGCCATAAGATATTCCGATTTCAAAATGTATTTATATGGGTTAAATTCGTGTTGAATAAATCAACCTCTTACATTACTATTATACCAACTCTTTAGTATGTCATAATCTTTAACTTACCATGTTAAAGTTTTTGTGCATATAGTTTTTCTTGTGATTTTGGGTTATATGAAGTGTTCTAAGTGACCAAATCAAACTTTAAGATGTTCCAAGTTTCCTTGTTTCCTCATTTTGACAACAACCTAAAATCTCATAGGTGTACAGAACGATCAAGTTTTCAAGTTTTTCTGCATATAGTTTTTCTTGTGATTTTGGGTTATATGAAGTGTTCTGAGTGTCTAGATCAAACTTTAAGATGTTCCAAGTTTCCATGGTTCCTCATTTTGACAACAGCCTAAAATCTCATAGGTGTGCAGAACGTCAAGTTCTAACGTTTTTCTGCATATAGTTTTTCTTGTGATTGTGGGTTATATGAAGTGTTCTGAGTGCCTAGAACAAACTTGAAGATGTTTCAAGTTTCCATGGTTCCTCATTTTGACCACATCATAAAATCTCATAAGTGTGCAGAACGATCAAGTTTTGAAATTTTTCTGCATATAGTTTTTTGTGATTTTGGGTTATATGAAGTGTTCTGAGTGACTAGATCAAACTTTAAGATGTTCCAAGTTTCCATGGTTCCTCATTTTGACAACAGCCTAAAATCTCATAGGGGTGCAGAACGATCAAATTTTGATGTTTTTTTGCATATCGAGATTCGAATTGATATCGAGATTTAACATCCCTAACTATCACCTCTTTGGTATATCATGATCTTAACTTACCAGGGTAAGGACGAAATTGATCTATCTTATCGTCCCCTGAATGGTTGCGTTTGTGATTGTGACCATAATATGAAGGCTTCAAAACAACGTTATACGAGTCATACCATATAAAATAATTACCATCAAAAGCTAATAAAAATTTATAGAAAAGAAAAAGTTTTGAGAGAGAGACCATGTCGTAGAATTGATGATCCGATTTTTCTACATTGAGAGCATTCACTATCGGCGAATAAAATTGGTATGTTATACTCATTGATATTGGTATAAAATTGGTTTGCTTCTTCTCTTCCCTGTGATGGCTGCAATATATAAGAGATTCATTTAGTCACCATGTTAAATTTACTTTAAGTCAATAACTACTCAGTTTTAAGGAACTAAGACCACCTCCATCGCTCGTTTCTTAATGAAATAAAAAAATAATAAAAAGTCAAAAGTACAATGAGAGAAGGAGAAGCGTTCCTTGTTTGAGGACTGCAAGCATCGATTTTTCACTCGCTTTAGTACAGGTGGCGCACCGTGATTGGTGGAAAATTTTTATTGTTTTTCTCTTTTTTTATTTATTTTTAAATTCATACTTAAACAAATATTAATAAAAAAAGTTTAAGATACCCAAATGGGTATCTAGCATTGTGGATGCTCGAATAACACACCTTAATAATTTGTACAGCACTAGTACGTCCTTCTTCTAGTGCAATTTCGGCCAAATTCATATTAACTTTTTCAAGAACTTTCTCCATGAATTCAGGCTCCGAACTGCAAACAAAGAAGTTTAATTTATTTTTTAATAAAGATATTGGTCCTGTTTGGAAAAAGCGACTAAAAAGAGTCGAAAAAAAAATATTACTTGTTTGAAACTCAAAATTCTAAAGTTTATATTTTGGTTGCTGAAAAAAAAAACATTTTATAAAGAAAACAACGATATGTGCAATATTATGCATGTGCTCATCTCAGTGACAACTATGAAGAAGTTTCAGTAATTCTGTGGGGTGATTGGTATTTAATTGTAAAAGCTGTAAAATATGTTTATATAAAATGTTGAAATTAATTTTTTAATTTAGACTATGACTTTTATAATTGTGAATTAGGAAAATAAGTAAGAGTAACCAATATTATATGAGACTTTAAAAACAAATCAGAGCGTAAACACAAAACATAAATTTGGCTATGAAAAGTTATACGAACTGTGAAAACTATTCTTTTTATTTATTTTAAAAGTTCATACAGTTCTAAAAGTTTCATTACCAACCATCTCATGAATTTACTGTTCTAAAAATACGTTCTAAGCACTCATCTAGATGGTATTTAAACGATAGGCGGTTGACAAACGTAACAATTTTACTATATGCGAGTATTTATACGTTTTAAAATAAACCCAGACGTCTTATGCCGCATAATCTATCTACGCACTGTTTAGGTGCCGCTTAAACGCCCATACATTATATCTTTTTTTAATAAAAAAATTAATTTTGTGAAGTTTAAACAACATTATTAACATAAAAAAACACTAAATTTCCAACTCTCTTTACAAAAGATAATAAAAACTTAAAAAGTTATTCATTTTTTAGAATACATATTACGACTTATTAGTTAATTATTTATTAAAATATAACATATAAGATTATATATTATATATATATTTATAAAAATTGTATATTTGTCTATCTCAAGTCTAGACATCCGCATATATATCTAAGCTTAAGTACTCGTTTACCGCTTAAGTAATGCCTAGCACGTTTTAGAACAGTGATTTCTTTTCACACCATGTTCAAAGATCATTAAAAATAGTAAACAACCAACTCTTAAATCTATTTTTATTTTATATGTTTCATATCGCCAATTATATGTAAAAAAAAACCATATCCATATTTCACTTTTTGTTAAAGAGTAGAATTTCTTATAACGGAAATGAGATTTAGATACTTCTATTTAAAGAAAATTTGGTTATCCCAAAATCATACCTATTATCATGATAAGGCAGTCCAATTATTCCAGCAACAACTTCCAAAGCTTTCTTCCAACTCTCAATGTTGAACTTAATATCCTCTATCATCTTCTCAGTAAGACCTTCTTTACCAAGCAAATACTTTTGAAAAGCCCTAAACTTTACCCCAAAATTTCCACTTTGATACTTGACTTCTGTAACCTTTACCATATGGAAGATTGGTATAACTACTTTGATCTTCTTCGTCTCTATGCATTTCTTGATCTCCTCAACCTCTCTCAAACACCAACTTGATTCCGCAAAGTTCTCTGAGAAGATCACAATCACAATAGTTGAGTTTTGGATTTCTTCGAAGATCTTCTCAAGAGATTTCCCGACCATGTCCTCGTCGGTAAATACATTCACATTACCATCTTTTAACGTTTTCTTGAGTTGGCTAACAAATCTGTGCCGTTCGTCTATTCCACGAAAACATATGAACACTTGACCATTCTTGTAATAACCATTCGTCATCGATCTCAAACACAAAACAAGTTTGGTCTTTTGTTTGCTTTGTTAGAGAGACAAACAAAGTTTTAGATCAAACCCCTTGGAAGGAGTGATTTACGCCTTAAATATGTATTATCAACGGCTGATTCCGAATACCGAAGAAGATTATGGACTATAGGCTCGGAAACCCACGATTTATCACAAAAAAAAAAGTTTTAGAGCGATAAAAGAAAAGTCAACTAATCACCAAAAGCTCAATTATTACTAATAGTGTACGTAGGTAGTAGGTACTAACCTTAGTTAAATTATTATCTTTAATATAATTTCCAACTATATTTACAAGAGTCTAGTGGTTGTCACAAATACTAATAACATGTTATTAAATTAGAGATTGAATATGACCATTCATTATATGAATGTAATTTTATTTTAATAGGTTTAGATTATTGAAACATAGTTGTCCTTTCAAAATTAATGTGACTGACAAATTTATCTCGCAAAAACCGCTTCACCTGTTTA
>OVBE01010836.1:0-14656 GCA_900406425.1 Iberis pinnata
TTCTATTCACAAATTCTAATCAAATCGGGTGTGAGGGAAATCTAGCTCTCACAAATGTTATCTTCGTATGTGTCCTCATGCTCAAGTATCCAATAATTGTAATCCATTTTCATCACCTATATAAAAAAATAAAATAAAATTCAATAAAAAAAAAGAAAGATCTTAGACTATACTCTAAATAAAACTTAAAAGACACTGTATTGGTCCCAGACAACGAAACCAAAATTCTGATAGGTTAAGACTTTAATCCTAAAATTAATACTGCAGAGAACATATCAATGTAGTACAAGAAAGGGTCGAATCCACAGAGACCAGAAAGCACACAATTTAGTTTAATTTCAAATCAAGCTAGGATACAATAATTAAGTTGTTTGTCACGAATCAAAATGATAAAATAGAAACGGTTATAAGCGATAATATAAAAACGTCAGGCATTAGGGAAAACCATAGGTAATCAAGTTTAAAAGCCAAAGTTAACATGCAGGATTTTCATTGAAAATAGTTCTCAACATGAAAGACAGAAATATACTAATCTCTTCTTGGAGTATTAAACTCTATGCTCAATGCATTAATGTCCATATTCAATTTTTCATAAGCATTAAAGACAATACTCTTGTAAGCAAAAAAACTTATTCATCTAGATTAGGTCAGATTTCTAAATCAAATCTCTTTGTATTTATCACCCTATTATCAAGAACTATGTGATCAAGCTAATTTATGCATTAAAAACAAATCTACACTAAGAACCTAACAAATTCAATCATGTATGAATAACCCTAACATTTAAACTTGGTTTCCCTAGGAAACGTGATAACAAGATTTTTATGTGTCAATTCCTATCCACATTATCATGCCATTGTAGTATAGATAGGTATCAATCCAAATGGGTGTGATGCTAAGCACTCTAGATGCAATAAGAACTACTAATTCAAGCCAAATGAAAAGATGGGTTTTTATCTAACAAGTCCTAAACAAATAAAACATGCATGAAGTAAAGCAGGAAATGAAAGCAAGCATGCATAAACAGAAGCTAAAGATAGACAACAATTTAAACGAAAGAAGAAGAGAAAAATTGGGTAAAATGCAATCAAATGGGAAGCAGTTTCTAAGAATGGGGGTAATTGACCAGAGATCCTTCTTGAACTACCTAAACATCTAACATACCTCAGACAATGAGCTAATCCCTAGACAGCAGATTCATAAGCAACCAAGTCCAATCTCTTGATAAATGGTTTCAACCTAAGCAATAACCAGACCTAACTCTCGTTAACGGTACACTACCTAGCAGGCATGAGGAACCAATTTGCTAAAGCCAATAAGCACCCTAGACATCTAATCTCTTAGGCTATGTATGCAAATCTCTTAAATCACTGTGTTCAGACATTTCATGAAATTGGGTGCTGAAATGTCCAATATCATATTTTAGTATTAGGATTAAATTCTTAACTTATCAGCGTGAACTTTAACAATATTTAGTTTCTCCACGTCTTCAGATTTGACATATACAATTTCCATTATCGAAATAATCGTGTTGAAAAGGGCTAACATCTCTATGATATACTTCAACCAGTGCTTCAATTCGATGTCTTGAATCACTATATGCAGGAGGAAAATTTTAAAATCATTGGAGACAGAGAACAACAATAACAACCCTACATCGAGATTCCCCATCATAATGCATTCTTCACTTTGCCACGACCATAGCGATTTGAGATTTCAATAGTATAATCAGATCAAATACAAATCTTGGAATAAAACATCCATAGAACAAAGCATGTCGTGCACGTGCAACGGAAAAACACTGGAAAAGGAAAATTGTATGTGATAACCCTCGATCGCCGAAAAAGACTCTCCGAAAGAGACAACTAAAATGTTGTAACAACATGAAATCAACACAAAAACATTGAAAACTTTATTGAGTGATGTGTTTATACGTTTAATTTAATATATAAAGAGGAAGAAAAAAAATACAGCCGACATTAGAGTCGACGCTGGCCAAACAAATATTATTGTGAAAGTGATTTTTTTAAATCATGCTTTTTCGTACGAGCGAGATGCGTGATATTGGTGAGAAGAATTTTTTTTTTTTTCAAAGTGTTTTGAATAAAATTTTTAAATGGGACATACGATAAATTTTGTAGGGATATCTAAAAAAATTTGTCAAGTTTTTAGTATTGGTTAAAGGTATTTAAGTTCAATATTTTTTTGTTTTGTTAATATCTGGGCTAGAATAAATCAGTCCAAGAGCTGATTACTATATAATGTGGTAGGTAATTTCTAGTGTGGTAAATTTGTAATGAGTTTGTCAAAAAAATAAAAAATAAAGGAAAGATATATAGAGTTCTTAATGCAATTTGTGGGAAATAAAACTTTGTAAGTAAATGTATAGAGGTCCCCCTATCATCAGAGGTTTGGTGGTTTTATCGAACGTAATTAAGAGATAACAACATTTCACAACAAGTGTTTGATCGGAAGATCCAGAAGTCTCCTCGCCGTTAAGGTTTTCGGCAGGTCTAACGACACATTCCTAATTCATTCTTTGAGTGACGACGGATCAGTGGATCCAGAAACTTCAATTTCTGGTGAGTTGTTTAGTGAACTTTAATCAAAGATCAAAAGGATACGAGGCAGGATAACGCATTTGCATTGATTAAGAGATCTGAAAATGGCGAGGAAAGGGTCGGGTATCAGATTATCAAGCTCGCGGATTTCTTCCCTTTTGCTCTCCATGTTCGCAACTTTCGCTTCGTTCTATGTAGCAGGCCGGTTAGTTCTTAAATCCATCAGTAACAACTAAATGTGTTCCTGTGATTCTTCTTTTGTTCTGCAAATTTTGATTGCGCTCTTGTCTCTGTGTTTTGAGATAGCTTATGGCAAGAATCCCAAACTAGGGTTCATTTGATCAAGGAGCTCGACAGGGTAACAGGACAGGTTAGTATTTGAGTGTGTGCTTGTAATGTGATAGTCTACTTTTGATTAACCTCCAAGTTAGCCCTAGAGGAATTAATTTCTTATTCTTCACAAGTGTCTATTCTGATGAGATTATTGATACAAAATCATGCCATACTCTCCTTGAATCTTTGTCTTGCTTCGGTGTAATGTTCTTGTATGCTTATGCCCTTCTTTTATGGATTCTTTTCAGGGCAAATCTGCCATATCAGTGGATGATACTTTGAAGATCATAGCTTGTAGGTAAAATATGGTTCTTTGTCCGAGTAGATTTCCTATGAATTTTTTAGTCTTCGTGGACTGTTGAACACAGACATTTTCTTTTTAGGGAACAGAAGAAGACACTAGCTGCCCTTGAGATGGAATTAAGTGCAGCCAGACAGGAAGGATTTGTTCCAAAAAATCACAAACTCACTGATGGAACCGAAACCAAGAAAAGACCATTAGTGGTAATTGGTATAATGACAACTTTGGGTAACAAGAAGAAAAGGGATGCAGTCCGGCAAGCATGGATGGGGACAGGTAGGGTCTCTCCTTATCCATGGTTGGTTACTAGTATAACAGTCTTTTATTTGCAGCTTGGTCTGGTGAGATTGCGTAGACTAATTTATAGATTGTATACTATTCTACTTACTGAGGAGCCTAATATGTCCTTATTTCATTGCAGGTGCATCATTAAAAAAACTTGAGACTGAAAAGGGTGTAATTGCACGATTTGTTGTTGGAAGAAGGTTTGGATTCTGTTTAGCACTGTTTGATTTATCTATGTTTGTAATTATACTAGAATGTTGCTTTTTAATGTTGTTATTTTGTTTTTGTATAGTGCAAATAAAGGGGACAGCATGGACAATAGCATTGATGCTGAAAATAGTCAAACTGATGACTTCATTATTTTTGTATGTGATTTCTGACTCGTTCTAGTTTAGTAACTCGAACATTGGTTTATTAGCTCACCTGTGTCAGTTTGAGAGCTCAGCCATTTACTGTTTCTCAGGATAATGCTATTGAGGCTCCAGAAGCTTCTAAGAAGGTAAAAATGTTCTTTGCCTATGCTGCAGATAGGTGGGATGCACAATTTTATGCAAAGGCCAATGACAATATCTACGTAAATATAGGTAAGTTTAGTAACAGAAAGAGTGTTTTACAGCAGAAACCTTTTGTTGTCTGTGCTTCTTGGGTTAAATGTAAATCTGTATAATGTTATCGTGAATGTCATTCTTCTTGGGTTTCTAACATCAGTATCTTAGTTAAATTTGTAATGAGTATCTGAAACTGTTAAGCTGAGAGGTTCACAGTTAGAACTACTTTTAGGCTGTGAAATACAGGGCACGATGTTCTTGCTCGTCTTAAATGTCCTCGATCTTTTCTTTTGTGAATGTTTCAAGGTCGAAGAGTTTTCATTTAAACATTTGCTGACATAGTCATATGCAATGAATGTAATTGATACGATGCAGATGCTCTCGGAAGTACACTTGCAGCACATTTGGAGAACCCGCGGGCTTACATCGGTTGCATGAAATCAGGCGAAGTTTTCTCGGAACCGTGAGTTAGAGCTTAGTAACCCAACACTACTAGAACCAAAAAGGAACATTATGAGTCCTGATTTACATTTTGATTATCTGGCAGGAACCACAAATGGTATGAACCAGAATGGTGGAAATTCGGCGACAAGAAAGCGTAAGTTAACAATGACATATTAAAAGAAGAAAAAAAAAACTCTGTTCCAATCCTATAGAATCATATCTTCATTCTAACTTGGGCTGTTATTGTTTTATGCATCTCGCAGATACTTCCGTCATGCTTATGGGGAGATGTATGTAATAACGCACGCATTAGCTAGATTTGTATCAATCAATAGGTCAGTTTGATAGTCGCTCTTATATATCCCACAAAAAGAAAAAAGAGGAAAAAGAAAAGATTGAAACCAAGTGTGTGTGTGTGTTGTTGTTTTGACAGAGACATTCTTCATGCGTATGCTCATGATGACGTGAGTACTGGTTCATGGTTCGTGGGACTTGATGTTAAACATGTTGATGAGGGAAAGTTTTGCTGCTCTGCATGGTCTTCAGGTAAGTACTTGTACTACTTTATTTAGTTCTTTAGCTCCCAATGTTAAATGCATGATTGATTCTTCCTTATGTTTCAGAAGCTATATGCGCAGGAGTCTAATAGAGAAGACAAGACCCACACAGATTTTATATTTGTATGAAAGAAGTACTTAAAACAGTGTTTTCACTTATAACATTTCCGATATTGGATTGTCAATGAAAAAGCATAATTTCACATCCATTCATCCACACAAGTACTTAAAAGGACGTAATCAAAAGTTGATGTTTACTTAATCAGGAAGAGCCATGAAGCAAATGGGAGACGGCTTTCTCAGTGTCGTTGTCAAACATGAAGAGAGCTTCTGCAACTGCGTTTGCGTTAGTCTGAAACCCCATATCCCGTATTGCAGTGAAGCCATGAGCAAACTCCTGAACCTGAGACCAAGGAATCCAAATGACAATCACTTGATAATAATGTATGTATATAGGGTATGGTATTACAAGAATAACCTTAGTGGGATTGTCACCGTAGTTTGCAACTGCAATGTCAACAGCTTCCCTGTTAAGTCCAGCATATGTGGGATCAACAGCCTGCATAGTAATCGGTTTTATGCACGAATCTTAAAAATGCAAAATCCAGAGTTGTTCTTCCTAAACAGTTACCACTGAAGGTGTTGGTTGTGGAATCTGAGTCCCAAATTTGGTCCAATCTGGGTTGTCTTTCTCTGATTCTGCAAGGACTTTCTTCT
Source organism: Iberis pinnata (assembly GCA_900406425.1). Lineage (NCBI taxonomy): Eukaryota > Viridiplantae > Streptophyta > Magnoliopsida > Brassicales > Brassicaceae > Iberis > Iberis pinnata. The sequence continues at coordinate 5,747 of OVBE01010836.1, forward strand.
CTAGACCGAAATCGAACTGAAAACTGCTCCGATGAATATCTCCTACTCGAGGCAACAACTGAGGCTGAAACATTGCAATTAATTATATCAAAATTTTCAATCCCCAAAAAATCATCATTATAAGAATCTTACGGGCGGAGTAATCCGATACTCAGGCTTCAGAGTCACCTTGATTCCCAATCCAGCTTCATAACAAATCAATCATCAGCGTGATCTATAAAATACTAGTAACTCCAGATCAAACCAGACTTACATGAAGAAGAGGTATGATGTCTCTCCGGCGGAGGGAAGAAGGGTTGCCCGTGGCCGTGGCCGCTTTGTTGACCGATCTTCGGGTATCCCGGAGAAGATCCGTAAACAGGGCGACCGTAGGCGGAGCCCGAATTGCTTCTGAAGTCGTAATCCATTCAAGAATTTGCAGAGAGCGAACAGCGACGAACAAGTCTCAAAGGAGATTAGTTTGGATATATGTATCCTCCTCTCCCAGCTTTTTAAATTTGATGGGCTTTTTTTTTTTTTTTTTTTCAACTAATACTTTATTTCATCAAATGTTAAACATTACAATTACAATCCTGAATTACATAAAAAAGAAGAAATGCTCGACATGAGTTATAAATACAAGTTGTTGTGTCTAATAATGCTTGTTTAGCAAGTATGTCAGCACACATGTTCGCACTATGTTTATGGTGTTGAAAGCGGATTGAATTGAAGTATGGAATCCAATCTCTAATTGCCTGAATTATATAATTGAAATGTAGACTGATTGTCTTGCCTTGCAAAGATTGAACCAAGGAAATGTTAGCACCATCAAAGACGACTCGACGGTATCCAAGGCCCCATGAACATTGAATAACCCAAAGAAGAGCATTACCTTCCGCTTCTTGTACGTCATTTCTACCTTCGAAATTCCCTAGTCCGCAATGTACAACCTTCCCATTGCAATCTCGAATAATCCAACCGAACCTAGAGGGTAAGATGCCTTCTCTATGACTAACATCATAATTGCATTTCACGTATGTGGAAGGTGGAGAAATCCAATGTCTCTGACTGAGCTGAGGAGCAGCCACATTAAACCAGGTGAAAGCATCAGAGAAAGCGTGGGATGAAGTAGACATTGGAGTAATAGAACGAGAAGTAAAGAGCAAAGCATTACGGGATTTCCATAGTCTCTATAAAATGGTAAAAGGCAAAAAGTGGTGGATTGTTATAGTTGATGCAGACTGTAATTGTTGAAGCCTCAAAGAAATTAAAACAGAGACATTGTCCGATTGTAAGATAGAAGTATCAAGGTTGATACCTGACAATCGCCAAACACTTTGAGCATAGGGGCAATTGAAGAAGAGATGGAACTCTGATTCATCTGTACTCCAACATCGAATACATAGGTGGTTCACGGAGATATGCCTCCTAATTAGATTAGTAGAGACGGCTAAGGAGAACGTACATAAACGCCATAAGAAGTGCTGTAATTTCGGGTGTAATCTTGACTTCCATATTGTTGTTGCTACGTCATTTGAAATTGGCATGTGCAATTCTGCAATCTCAGACGAAGGCAATAAGTTTTCAGAGAAACGATATCCAGATTTGACATTATAGCAACCATTAGATGTAAATCTCCAGAAGTAAGAATCACGTGTAGAAAGCCTTGGTAGAAATAATTTACGGACTAGATGATGATCACGCTGATCAACATATAAATCAAGAGCTTGGTCATTCCATTGTTGTATGCCGGGGATGATAAGATCACTCACATGGAGATTAACAGGTGCAACCGTTGTGAGATGTGGGGACCGTGGCGGCCAACATTGTAACCAAGTGTTTTCAGTTGCTAATGTGTCATTCCCATTTCCTATTTGTTTAATTAATCCATGATGCACCAGTTGTTTGCCAAACAAAAGAGAACGCCACGCATAAGATGGATTGTAGCCCGTGATTGCATTAAAAATATTGCCATGCCGAAAATATCGATGTTTAAGAATCCGGTAAAGTAGGCAATGGGCACGAAGCATCAATTTCCAGAATTGATAGCCAAAAGAGCTTGGTTGAAACGATGTAAATCCCTGAATCCTAAACCACCATTATGATTAGATTGTGATAATCTTTTCCATGAAACCCAAGACATACGTCGTCTGTTACTTGTCGAACCCCACCAAAACCGGGAAAGCAATCCATTGATTTCGTCACATAGAGATAAGGGTAATTGGAAGCAATTCATTGAATAGATGGGCATAGACAGAGAAATGCTTTTAATAAGACTCTCCTTTTCTGCATTAGAAAGAAATCTATTTTGCCAACCTGATAATTTTTGCCGAACACGGGAAGAAATATAATTGAACATTGCTCATTTATTTCTTGAGAATTGCTCTGGTAAACCTAAATATTTACCGCCTCCACCAATCGTCGGGATGCCAAGAATGGATTGGATATGAATCTAGTATGTGAGAAAACCTTGGAACCGAACATGAGTGTTGATTTGTTGAGATTGATGACTTGACCAGAAATTGATTCGTAAGCTTTAAATACTTCCAACAGATTGAATGAATTCCGACGATCTGCTTTGATAAAAAAGAGCGAGTCATCGCCGAATAAGAGATGGGAAATATGAGGGCCACCTTTACTAGTACTTAAACACTGTAAAGATCTGTGTCTTTGTTGATCGGTGATTAGGGAGCTTAATACATCGCTGGCAAGTATGAAAAGATATGGGGATAATGGGTCGCTTTTTCTAAGGCCACGTTCAGGAACAAAACGATGATAAGGACTACCGTTGATAAGAACGGAAAAGGAGACAATACTGATGCATTGCATAATCCATGAAATCCAACGAGAATTAAACCCCTTTCGAATTAAAACGGCCTCTAAAAAACATCATTCTAATCGGTCATAAGCTTTGCTTATATTCGTTTTTGAACGGCCATGAATTCGTTGGCACATCGTCTCTGAGATTTTAATGCGTGAAAAGCCTCGTGTGCAAGGAAAAAGTTGTCTGTAATACTTCGACCAGGGGAATAGGCGACTTGATGTTCCGATATAAGTGAGGACATTAAAGGTTTAAACATTCTACCATAATCTTTGATATGATTTTGTATAAAACGTTACATAAACCGATCAGACGAAAATCTTGCATGGATATAGGAGTAGTGGTCTTGGGTATGAGACAAAGGTGTGTGTGATTTGCACCTTGAGGTAGTAAACCAGAAGTGAAGAAGGAACGAATTTCAGGGATAAGATGTGCTTTAATGACGGACCAATACTTTTGGTAAAATAGAGCAGTGAAACCATTTGGCCATGGGGCCTTGGTGCTTCCTATAGCATGAGTTGCATTATAAATTTCCGATTCAGAAAGTTCAGCAGTGAGTGTGGAGTTCATCCGATCAGTAATAATTGGAGTTATGATATTCAAGATGTCATCTGAGAGAATTAGAGCAGTAGTTTTGAATAAAGTCTCGAAATAGAGATGGTTTTTTTTATATGTTTTGGACTTATGGATTACTAAGAAATATCTAATATTTTTTGTGACAAAAAAGAAAAGAAAAATATAATATTTATCAACTTAAATATATTAAATCTTAAACATTATAACTCTTTTTTTTGTCGTCAAACATTATAACTTATTAAAGGATAAAATCCACCTCACTCGATAATTACAAACCCAGATCCGAACGAGCCTCTTCAACGACGTAAATATCAACTAAATTTAACATAAAAATTCTTTAACATTACAACTTTTGATCTGACAATATGAGAACACATTTTAGAGTAGAAGCACCTTCTAGAATATTGAGAACCCCTAATCTCTTTTCTAAAGTATTCAACCAACACGAGATAATAATGCAGATGGTTCAACCAAATAAATCATAAATTCAGACCTAAAATACCTAAGCTGATAATTTTAAAACATAAAATAGGCTCATTTCCTAACAAGAGGCCTAACTAGTCCATAAGACTTTTGAATTCTAACACACCAAAATAAGAGGATCTGGAATAAAGTGACGCTGAAAATAAAGAGATGCCACGTGTCCAACATGCATGTGGACGGATAAAGAGGCGTAAGACAACAACCGGTGACCACTGTCCTAAGGCTAAAGTGCCGTTGGAGATGGGATGACATGAGTTGCCCCAATAACCACGCGAAAACCAATATACCATATCTTGAACTGTTACCATCTTGGTTATTCGTCGGAGATACCAATAGCCTCGCGCCGTGTCACCAAACTGCCGCCTTTGAATTTCTAACATGCCTACGAGAAATAAGATAAACCAACTCCTCCGAAAAGAGCAGTACAAACGCATCTCCAACAACAGAGAGCTTGTAATCCAAAACCAGAGCTCCTTCCCCAATATATGCATGCATCGAAGAAAACGAGATACTGCCACGAAAAACCACCATCGCGATGTAAAGACCACATGACGACGCCAAATTCGTGCATAGAGGAAGACGAGTGGTTGGTGAGGCAAGCGAAAAAAGAGAAGGAAACATGACCTATTAAACCAAGACGAGACACCAGAGAAACAAAAGAAAAAAACAAAAGAGAAAACAAAAACAATATTTACACACCCGACGCCGGTACTAGGCTGGACACCACCGAGAGACAAAGATGTTGAAGACAACAGTTGTATAAAGAGTGGAGGTAGAGAAAACTCTAGGTTAAGAGAGAAAAGAATTAAAAGTAAAAAATAGTGCTAAAAAGTATTTAATTTAATAAAACTCGTCACAAAATATATGATATATGTTGGTCATATTTTAATACATTAATTTAAATTTGGTAATTAATTTAAAATTTGAACTTTTTGTGTTACATTTTAATAATTTAATTTTTTATTTTATTAAAAACTGTTAATTTAGGTAGCAACATTGTTAATGTTAAGTACTATTAAATACTTACAAAACTTAAAATCTCAAATCAATATTAAAAATAACTTAAAATCGGTCGTTTTAGTGTAGATTGATTTAAAATATAAAAGGGATAAAAAAATAATTATGACCCTGGTATCCGGAGCCCGGAAGGACTCCGACTATGTCCAAAGCGTCCGCAGTCGCCATGTTAATTGACGGTGGAAGGGATTCGAACCCATGTGACAGAACTCACATATGTGAGCTCTTTACCACCAGAGCTATAAACCTCGGTTAAAAAGAGTAAAATTGAAGGGTAAAATAAAAGTTTAGGAAAAGTTAACCATATATATCTAACACTTTTATAACTGAGATTAATGTTTGTTAATTGTTGAAAATTTGCGATTTTAAAAAATCAAAGAGGTAAAATCGTAACCACATTAAATTTGAGTATTAAAATGGTAACAATAATAAGTTGGTATACTAATAAATAAATTAAAAATTTGTTTATTTTTCTAGGAAATTATACAAAGTTGGGATATTTTTATTTCCGACATTATATTCATAGTTAACACATTCATCATTGTTAGAATTTTCAGTGGTGTATGGATTCACAATCAATATCGTTATTAGCATTCATGTTTTTCAAAAATATGTCTAACTTTAATAAATTGATTCTTTTATTATCAGTAAACATATTAAAATAAATTAAAGGAGGTTATGCGTCATATGTAAATGATCAATTTCTCTAAAAACAATCCAACCATAAGTGAAGCATCAAATTAATGATAATGTATGAAATGAGTCATCTTAGAAAACTGATTTTCAACCATAAAACAGAAATATTTTCCTTTTCTAGTTCTAGAAAATCTATTAAAATGTCAGCTCATGATGCAGTAAGAATGTGTAAAAGAGTATACAAACATTATTATTGTGAGTAGTCTTAGCTTGTTTATAGATTACATATCTGCCACATATTCTTTGTACAACTCTATTCATGTGCTGCCATTAGAAATATCTCTGCTAGATATTCAAAGTCTTGGCAACTCCAAAGTGCTTCATAAAACTTGCTCTATGTGATCCTCTAACAATAAGTTTTTCAAAGAATATTTAAGCACAAATAATGATTTTCATCGAATATACACCTTTAAGGCATAAAATATTTTGAACTCATTATCAAAATCATAAATTTTCTTAAGTTGTTCAAATCTTAACAACTTAACTTCAAGAGTAGAGATTAACAAATACTTTGCATCATCAACTACAATGTCTTTACATTGTTTGTACGAAATGACATAAAAAATAATATAAATGAACTCCACCCATTTCGCATGTCACTTGTTTAGCTTATGTTGACACTTCATGTATTTTAGCGTATCATATTTAATGTAAATCACAAATTACATAGGAAAAAGGTAATGCTGCCAATTTTGAACTTTCCTAACCAATGTGTAAAGCTCATTTCACAAGTTGGAGAGCTTAAGGTAACTCATCATACATTTTCATTTAAATAAGCAATAAACATCTTCTCTTGCATGAGCACAACTCCAATTCTTACACCATAAGTATCGTATTTAATCTCAGAATTCTTTAAACATTTGGAAAAAGAAGGAACTGATACATTAGTTAACTTCTTTTTTAAGAGTTGGAATGCTTCTTATTTTAATTTTTTCCACTTGAATCCAACATCTTTCTTGATTACTTCAGTTTGTGGGATAACAATGGTGTTAAAGTATTCAACAAATCGTCTATAGAGGCCATCAAGTTCTCTTTACTTTTCCAACTATCGTTGAACTAGGCCACTACCGAATAGCCTTCACATTTTCTTCATCGATATGTATATCTTGTGAATTCGCAACAAAACCTAGAAATAAAAAATTATACATGTAAAATGCATACTTCATAAAGCTACCAAATAATATTTCTTATCTTAAAACACTTAAACCATATTTTAGATGATTACATGTTAATTTAAAGTTTTGATATAAACCAAAATGTCATCAAAGTACTCAACTACAAAAATTTCCGTAAGTGATCTCAAAAATGATTCATTTACCTCATAAACGTGCTAGGTGCATTAGTTAATCCAAAATGAATTTAACAACCATTTTTACAAAAATACTTTATTTCAAAAATAGTTTTTCATTCATCACCCTCTTTCATACGAATATGGTGATAATAATTCTTAATATCAATATTTGAAACACATAAGAACCATTCAATTCATCCAATATATCATCATTTAATTAAGAGATAAGATGGTGATGTTTTGTTGTGATGTTGTTGATAGCTCAGTAGACTAGAGATATTCTCCAAGTCATATCCTTCTTTAGAACTAACAAAATTGTAATATAACACTAACTCATTCTTTCTTGGATGTAATCATTTTCTATGAGTTCATTCACTTTTTTTAAGCTTGGTCTCCACAAGATTAGTAAACTATAAGTAGGCCGGATAGAAAGTGAAGCTTTAGGCACATAATCTATGTGATGTTCAGTGCCTTGGATAGATGGCAGCCCACTTGGATTATTCGTTGGATATACATTTTCAAAGTCTTGCAAAAAATACACAATCTTGGTCAGTAGTACCAACTCAATGTTAGTCAAGCTCATAAGATTATGAACAAAACATGTTTATAACATTTAATATGTTTGGACTAAATCAATTACATATATATATATATATATATTTATTTATTTAAGAGTAATTTTATAAAAGTAACTTTCAGTTAATGTGGTACACTATAAAATTTGCTATTCATTTTTGTCTTTGAATTTGAATTAATTAATTAATCATGCGCTTATCACGAATCAAATTCTAGTTAGCCCTGTTCGTTTTCTTATCTGGACATTATATCTAGATATTTCATCTATATGCATTTTCCAGATGCAGTATCCAGACGATGTTAGTTTATGCTTTTGATTTTGTATCTAGATACTACATCTAGATACAATTATGTTTGTTTGTGTATTTGCATTAATTATTAATCAAATTACTAAAATTACATTTTTGGCGGAAAAACGTATTTCCACATTTTTGGCGGAAAAAATGTTTCCGTCATTTTTGGCGAGAAAACGTGTTTCCGTGTTTTTTGTAGGAAAACAAGTTTTCGCGTTTTTGGCGGGAAAATAACTTTTCGAGTTTTTTGCGGAAAAATGAGTTTTCACGTTTTTGGCGGGAAAACAGGGAAACACGTTTTTAGCGAGAAAACGGGTTTCCGCGTTTTGGGCGACAAAACATGTTTCCGTGTTTTAGGCTGGAAAATGCGTTTTAGCTTTTTTGGTGGGAAATTCTTTAATGAGACAAAATGTTTTCGCATTTTTGGCGAAAAAATGCGTTTTTCCGTTTTTTTGCGGGAAAACGCAAAACGTGTTGTGGCGGGAAAAATGGGTTTTTGCATGTTTGGCGAAAAATGCGTTTTCACAATTTTAGCGGGAAAATGCGTTTTCGTGTTTTTGGAGAGGAAACGTGTTTACGCGTTTTTGGCGAGAAAACATGTTTCCGCGTTTTTGGTGAGAAAACATGTTTCCGTGTTTTTGGTGAGAAAACATATTTTCGCGTTTTTTGGTGGAAATAAAAGAAAAAATGTTAAGAAATAAGAGAATTTTACTTTAGAAGATTCAAGTGAAATGAGAACGAATAAAGGAAAAAATGTTAAGAAATAAGAGAATGAAAAAATGTGTAAGAGAAAGGTATTTTAGAAATAATTATTATAATTAATATACAACAGAACATAAACATCTTTGGTCATTTACCAAATATTGAATGTTTCCCTATAAAGCTTTGATTGGGAATGCTAATTGTAAAGCATTAGCTTTATGGAGCATTAGCAGTATGCTATTGAAGCTGTATGTTCTTATTAAATATTCATCTGTTAATGAGTGGTAAAACATAAGACGATTATATGAATTTTTTTAAACAAACTATTAGAAATATTTATTTTAAAATATTATACAACTAATATATTAAGTAAGTTTAGATCAAAAGATTTTTTATGTTTAAATTATTAAATTATAATTTTCTAAGTTGAAAATTAATGAATAATAAATATTAAAATTAAAACATATATATATATA
>OVBE01010838.1:0-14653 GCA_900406425.1 Iberis pinnata
AGCTTTTACCCACAAAGTCTAAGACCTAATACCTTGAATTAAGTCTTGATTCAACAATTCTTAATAATTTTCCAGGGATAAAATCCCAGTTATATATAGCGTTGTAATCAATTGGTTTACAGACAAACCAATGCTCACATTAAACCGAAATTGTAATTTAGAAATTAAAACTTAAATTAAACCGGGAGAAAGCTCTGTTATTTAAATATAATGTTTCAGCTAAGAAATGCTGTAACACTTTTAACCGCCATTTGAGAAGAAGATACTAGAAAGCCAAGTAAGGATTTTTGTTCTGCTTTTTGCATCGTTAGTGATGATCTAGTCTTAGAAGATTGTTGTTGGTCAACACATTTTCTGGTTTTCTCTGCTTTTTGATGCTCAGCCTCAAGATGAAAGAAAAATGAAGAAAATTTGGATGAAAGCAATGGAGTCTATACTGTATATTCGTATATAATGTAAAGTTTGTTTCTTTTGATATCAACTTCACATGATTATGCAATACCCATTACTGTAAGGTGCTTATCTTCATGTACTAATTCTTGATCAGTATTTATCGTTGTTATCAGAGTCCAGAGAAGTATGTTTGTGCATCTTGATTTGAGTAATGTTTTGTATTAAGATTCTTTCATTTGTTCTGTATTTTGCAGAAATTAGGATTTGGAAGAAGAAGATCTTGGGAGTTGAATTAGTTGAAGATTGCGATGGCCTTGATCAGGTTTGATCTATTTATTTACTACTGATCATTTTAGGATTAGTCTTATGTGCTTAAATTTGTTCTGGTGTAGAATTGCTTAGGTATTGTATTCTGTTGATTGAATGTGATATGTTTACAATTGTTTAGGACTAGGGTTATATGCTTTGTTCATTATACTTTACAGAAAATTAGAGGCTTTTGGTAAATTAATTTGTTATGTGATGTGTTTATTGTTAAAGGATAGAGTCATTGGTAGTAGGTTTGATCAATTGTTGAGTTGATCATAGGGTTTAGGGTTGTTGTGATCACAACAACTTGTGGTGTGTGTAAATATGGTGATGGTTTGATGATGCAGTTTTGAGCAATGATGATACAGGTTTGTAGAAATGTGATGTAGGTTTGAGAGTTGTATTTGACTTTGGTTTGATGCAGTTTGGTCCGAGTAAGAGTTGTATTTGACTTTGGTTTTAAACCATATGTACCATTATTAGTTGTATGTGACTTTGGTTTTACTTGTATGTACCATTAATAATTGTATGTGATTTTGGTTATAAATATACATCTTTCAATAAATTTTAGAATCGATAAATTGTATTTTACTTTTAAGTTATAATTACAAAAAAAATTAATTTATTTTAAAGATCTACCATTGTATCTACTATCTACCATTAATCTCCTAAAACAAGTAAAGTTTCGTAATTTTTCTCTAATCCTTAATTAATTAATAAATTAATCTAAAGAACCTCATTTGGGCTCTATCAAAAAACATAAAAAGTAAAATAATTCATCGATTTAAATTAAAAACTAAAAATATTATCATAAAAATTTCAGAAAATTATAAAAATTAAAAAAAAATTATAAAAAATCATAAAATTTCAAAAAATTATAAAAACTTTTAAAATTTTTAAGAATTTACTATTAAATTAATATTAATTTGTTTAGGTTTTGATTTTTTTACCTAACATTTTCTTTAGTATTTCACTCTACAAGGTTTTGTCATTCGTTACTTGCAACTATTAAATTCTTCCAACTTTAGTTTTGCTAATATTCATTACCTAAAGTTGGAAGAATTGTTTATTCTTCATTAAAATCGATTATATATGAACTTAGTTGTTTATAATTAAACTGATGAATTATTTTATTTTTTAGGATTTTTGAATTTTTTATAATTTTTTTGAAATTTTATGATTTTTTATAATTTTATGATTTTTTATAGTTTTTTGAAATTTTTATTATAATAATTTTAGTTTTCTAAATTAAATTGATGAATTATTTTACTTTTTTAGGTTTTTTGAATTTTTTTATCAAATTTTGAAATTTTTATGATTTTTTTAATTTTGTTCGAAGTTTTTATAATTTTTTATTAAAAAAACGAATTTTTTCTAGAAAAAAAGAGTCAACGTTGCCATTAACTTTTCCGTCAGAAAAAAACGGTGAAAAAGACTGTGTAAAGCGGCTGCCACCTTCAGGATTTTTCATGCGATCTAAAAAAAAAAACTAAAGTTCAGGGTTAAAAGTGTTAGTGGTTTTTTGTCAAAGTAAAAGTGTTAGAAAGTGACATTCTTAAAGTTTTTTACGCAATTTTTCCGAACCTTAATTTAGGTTCTAGCAATAACCTTACTCTTAACTCTTGTTATTTTATCGATTTGTAGCTTGTAGTTGTTTTTGGCTCCAGAGATGTTCTCTTAATTCCGCTGGATAAGTTTTCAATTTGTTGTTTATTCCCGTATTTGTAATTCTCCTTGTAACCATTCTAGCTTTTTAAGACAATAGATGGCCAAAAAAACTGATGTACAGCTAATAGTAAAATACTGCAGGGTATAAATCTTTCAAACATTTTATAAAGACTCAGCATGTTTTCAGAAAGCATGTATTTTAAAGTTATTTCACTACTAAACTTAAAAAACTTCCGGTGAAAAAAAATAAAAATTGAAAAACTTCCAAAGCAAACTACCACCAAATCCTCACTTTGTTGGCTAGTTTTGTAAATCAATTTTCGAGCAATGCTTTGGTCAGGTACAGCCTACTGAAGTTCTGGCCAGCCACTCTGCATAACAACGGTTTGAGTCATTGTAAGTCTCTTGCCAAGTTTGAGATTGGTGAAAAAAGGTTATAAAGAGATTTTAGCATGAGAAAATTACCCATTGATTTGGCCACAGAAGTTTGAGACTTGGTTTGTGATGAGAAAGCTCTCCAGCCTCGGTGGTTCAGGGATTGTCTTAAAGATTGGGTTTGCAGGATCTTCCTCGGGCAAAGGCTCTTCTCCAGCTGATTTACGAGCCATGTTCTCCGTCCTAATCAACCAAACCTCTTAATTAGTTACTTGGAAGATCAACAAGAGAACCAAAAGCTTAATACAGCTAGCGCATTACACTATTCTAGACTTAATACCTTCCAAGATGAAGACGAAAGAGTGACACAAATCAAACCCAAAACAGAAGTAAAAGAACAAAATGATTCTGCTGGAAATATAGAGTGACCTACCTTCTCTTCTGGAGCCAGGCTTGCTGTTGAGATTGCTGACGAGACAGGTTTCGGTAGTAATATTGGAACTGTAAAATTAAATAAGATATCGCATTAGGATAGTTCTGAGGGGGAGAATTGTAAGAGAGAGAGAAAAACAGAGAAGAATAAGCCACACCTTCTGCTGTTCCATAGATAAATCATCCATGCATTTAATCAAAAACTCCATGTTGTTCTCAAGGAAAGGAGTGGTTGATGAGTGTAGACGATCATAATCACCCTATAAAAGAGAAAATACATTGCAGAACTGAGAGACAACAACAGAATACTGAGAATGCCTATCCAGACACCACAACTGTACCTGTGAGACTGGGGTATCAGTCTCCAGCTCAGTCATAAAGGCACTGACAAGGGCAGAGTTTGAGACCTTGATCTGTCAAAGAGAGTAATTCAGATTTAAACCAAAATATTTAGAAACAGAAACATAAATTAAGATAGAGTTATGAAGAGAGCAAAGTTCTAGAGACTTACAGGTATTTCCTCAAAAATATCCATCCACGAGAAATTTTTCTCTCTCAACCTGTCAAAGAAAGGGATCAGAATGGCTCTCATATAACCTAGCTTTTAGGTATGCATTAGGGGACTTACTTCTCGCCGGTAAAGTTTCCGCCTCGATACAATTCCATAAAGGAATCTGAAAGCTTAAGAGCCTTCAAAGCCAACACACCTAGGTCAGCTTTAGACGGATCATATATGATGCACACACACCTCTTAATATTCTCCTGCAATACCAGAAGAAGAAAATACTTACAATTTCTGTAGAAGCAGAATTTAGAGACAACCTCTCAGAGTTTGAATGTGTAAAACTTTAATAATACGTATTTCAATTCTTCAAGAAAACAAATGGAACAAGTGTGAATGGGTGGCAATTGCCACCCTTTTTCGTATCAATTCCCTCACTACCCTCCATGGTCTTAATAAATCAATTTTATAACCAAGCGAGATTCCAATAGGCCCTTTTGTACTCTAGACTAACCATGCTATACCTAACAAATTCCACAACTCGGAATTATGGTGTCATAAAGAAGAACATAGCACAAGAATAAGCAGAAAGCAGGATCAAAAGTTTCCTACAAAGATGATAGGCCTGACTATGGATAAGTACCTGGTAATTCATGAAGGTCTCGATCAGTTCTACGGTCTGATAGGAACCAAGAACTGTAGATTGATACCTGAAGAAAATTTAAGCAGATGCTTTGTTCATGCATAAAAGAATATGAAACAAGTGAAATCAAACTGATTACAAGAAAGCCTACCATCCAACAGTGTTGTTGTCAACATTAACCTCTCTTAGACATCTCATCATCTCAAGCTGATAATTGGCACCATCAGCTTCAATTTCTTCATCATCATCCCTAACCTGAGCTCGTTTTACGATTCAAATCATCAGTAAATCATAGGTACAACAATCAGGGACAAGTTTAGACTGTAAATTCTTCAACTTACAGGGAAAGGAAAACAATTGGTCACTTCAAGGACACTACCAACATCAAGTCCAAGAAGCTGTCCTGTGACAAGGGTTGGTGCAAATTCCTTGCAGTGTTTGATAATCTTTAGCACAGCCTATCACATAGACATACAAAATCCTTAGCATCACCTCTTGAAAGAGTTTTCTTAAAACATAAAAAAAAACGAAGAGAAACTAAAAATCTGGTAAGGTCAGAGAAAAGTATAAGGACGTTACCAGTCCTTCGATCTGAACGACTCTGAGCGGAGGAGCGACGGTCTCTTCCTTCGATATCGCCTGTAGAAACGACCTAGCCACTGCCGAAACAAAACACAGAAGAGTCAATCAAAGATGCAAAAAAGTAGAGCAAGCTTCTATTCCATATCCACGTATAGAAACGAAAAAAGTACTGACTGGTTGCCATGGAATGATAATTTAGAGAGATGTTGAAGCTACTCAATTCCGCCGTGAAACCCTAGCTATGTGGTATTTCTCTGACGGAGGCGGAAGGAGCTGTGCGAGATAGAGAGAGAGTCTTTATGTTGTTGCAAAAGAGTCCTAAACTTAAGATCAAGTTCGTAAACGAGCCTATTATAATTTTTTTTTCATATAATCAGTTTTGACTTAGGAATTATTATGGATCCAGCCCATGGACCATAATATCATGGGCCGATGGATAAAATGAAAATCAGAGTGCAACAAGAATACAAAGCTTTTGAATTTTCCCTCCAAATTCCAAAGAAAGTATAGTAAGAACTTAATTAAATATTTAATAACCCTTTAATTAAGTATACTTAAAATTTAGAAAAACATTGTTTCAAATAATTAAATGCATAACTTTGCAATTTTTTAATTAAAATTCAACTTCAGAAGTCACATTTATAAATACTCTTATCTTTTTCTGTATAGTTTAATATTCTTTTATATAAAATTAACTAATGTTTAATATTTTTATAGACATGTTTACAAAATTATTTCAATTTATTTTGTATAAAATATTATTTGCTACTTATATTACAATAATGATCTAATAACCAAAAATATGCATAATATAAATAGTCATGACAAAACAAAAATATATATTTAATTTTATATAAAAAATTAAAGCATTAGGAAATATAAGAATTTTTTTTTCTAACATAAGCAAAAGAGAATGTACATATTAATAGGGTCGGTCCTGAGATTTTAAAAATCGTAATCTCCATAAAAAGTGAGTTGGTTTTAAAATTAAATTTTTTGAAGTAGATCGTTCTTTAAATTAAAATTTTAAAAATAAAAAATAAACCCAAAGATTGTGTTTGTTTGACCGTACGATCGGCCCTCCGTTCCAAATTTATATTTCTCGAAAGTTGAAATCCAATTATGATATTGAAGGTCAAAGCAGTCAACAAAATATATGGCATTAAATGTCTACAGTGTCTTGGAGGTTGGTATTGTTTTAATATTTGGTCAGCCTTTTACGTGAATTCAACTAACATTTTCATCACACCAAAGCTAACGCAACTCCATAAATTCTATTAATAGTAATTAATTATGCTTCCAATATCTTCTTTCTAGTCTAACAAAGTCTCAACACCAACCATGAATTTTGCCTACTCAATAATTAAATCATCTACTCTTTCATTTCGTGAAAGATTGATGTTTTAAAATTTAATTTTGTTTCTAAAATATGATGTTTTAGGTATAAACACTTTAAAAAGAAAACATAAAGTAAAGTAAGAATTGATTTTCTTAATCTACGTAAAAACTTCAAAACATCATTCTTTCAGGGACGGGAGGTCATATATTTTTTCATGGCCGATTCTAAGATTTAAATAACTTTCAAAAGCCGCAATCTACAAAAAAAAATAGGTCAAAACTCTATCATTTTTCAAAATGAGTCGTTTTCTTAGCTAAAAATTTTAAAACTAAAAAAAGACCGCAAGCGAATGCTTATTTTGCTTGGTCTCAGTTCTGATTCTTCAAAGCATCTATATTCATACGTACACCTTTTTCTACCAAAAAAATATTTGAAATTCATTATTTTAACAAGAGGTCCAACAATGACATATCGTTAAAAAAAAAAACAAAAAACAATGACATATGAAAAAGTGTAAAGAATGGAAAACATTCAACAAGAAAAGAGGCAGGACAAAGGCAACTCAATAATTGGATGACGCAAGACCAAAATACACCACTTAGGCCATGAATGTTTGTTGGTTTTTAGTTTTTAGATTTTGGTTTTTGATTTTAGTTTTTAGATTTTGGTTTTTGATTTTGGATTTTGATTTTGCAGTAGATTTTAGATTTCCAGAAAACTTGAATGGTAACTTGTTTTGGTTTCTAGATTTTGTTAATATATATATATATATATATATATATATTATTTTATTTATGAAATAATTATATTTTTATTTTTTTAACATTTAGCAACAAAATAAGATATAGTAAGAAATATTTATATTTCATTGTTTTAATAAATGAATAGAACACTAATTTTGTTGCAATTGTATTAAAGAAATTTTCATATCCAAAAAATCATTAAAAAAAAAGAATTCAATAAAATAGTTTGAGAATTTTTTATTTTTGTGAGTTACTTTTTGTAATAAAATTTGAGTGCCAAAAATAATGTAGAATAGTTATTTATCAAATCAATTTGATTTTTTATGTGTTTCCTCTATATTTATATTAATAATAGTTAAAAATAATAATTTTGTATTAAAAAGAAAAACATTTGAAAAACTCACGTCACTTACAAGTTAAAACTACAAAAACATGGATTTTAGTTTTTAAGTATTAATAGGCAGTTTCTTCCAAAAACTAGTTTTCCTAATTTCTAGGAAATCTATTTAACTAAAAACTTGATTGGTTTTCAAAAACCAAAATCTACCTCAAAAACCACTAAACAATCATAGCCTTAACAATTGAATATACGATGTCTCTTTCCATTTATTTATTTAGATTTTAGGCCTTTTTGGATATTTTTATAGAGAAGTCATTTACTATTATAATTACATTCAAAATGAAACTATAATTTTCAGCTTCTCTTAATCATTATTGAAATAAAATTCGAAACTAAAACCTTAACTTTTCGTCTAAAAAAATAAATAAAAAATTAAAACTACGAATTCGGAATAAAAACACAATTATATTGGTTTCAAATCTAAATTTATTTCATAGCAAAATAATTGATTAACACCAAACACAAATATTTAATTGAAATTTATTGGTTATTAAAACACAAAAACTTATTAAATTGTCAAAAAATTCTAGACATGGTTGAAATTGTGAAAAATCTTTAAAAACAATATTTTTATTGAGACAACAAGAAATATCTAAAAATCTAGTTGGATCAATAAAAAAGGCTATATAATCTTCTTTTTCTTTTTGTGTGCACTAAGCTATATAATCTATAAAGGGAAATATATAATCAACTATGACCGGTCCTGAGATTTTAAAATTTTCTAAAGGCCGCAATCTACAAAGGAAAAATAGACCAAATTGTATAATTTTTAAAAAATAGACTGTTTTCTTAACTAAAATTTTTAAATCGAAAAAAGGCCGCAAACGCACACTTACTATACTTGGGCTAGGACCGGATCTGGAGTCAACTAGTCCCTAAATTAATTTTGTCAACTAAGTTTCTTCTCCTCTCCTAACCACAATTCACCAATAATCTCTCTTTCTCTTCTTCTCCATCTAAATTTTCTCAGCAGTAGTAATAACTCCTTTGGCCTGAATCCATCTGTCTCTAAAATCTTGATTCTTGAGAGTATAATAAAGACAAAGACAATAAAACGTGAATTATTGTCTCTCCTTCATAAAAACCATTATTGATGATAATATTATTATAATATTCATGAATGCATTGAAGAAGGCATAGTGAAGAAAAGAACTTGAGAGAGAAGAAGAAGAAAAACAATTAGTTTCTCAAGCATGGCTTCACGTGATAACTTCAAGAAAAGATACTCTCAAATTGAGAAAGAGAAAATACAAGAAAATTTCCACTTGTTCATTAATGTTCATAACCAAACCATTTTCTTCCGCCATTAATGACCTTCCACTTTGTTCTTCTTCTTTCTAGTCTTTTCGTTTTGAAAGCTTAAAGCTTCATTCTTTTTGCTCCATTGAGATGATTTTCCAAATGGGGTAGATTTGGAATCGATTGAATTAGTTTGTATCGTCTTTGATTCTTTCATGAGCTGGAAAAAAGTCAGCTTTTTGATTTGATTGATTGATAACGAATAATGGTATTGTTAGTAGTGTTTGTTTCTACAGTGTTCTTCTGTTTAGTTTCTCCGACGACTTCCGGTGACGTTGAAGCTTTATTGAGCTTAAAATCTTCAATAGATCCATTGGATTCGATTTCATGGCGAGGAACAGATCTTTGTAATTGGCAAGGTGTTAAAGAATGTATTAATGGAAGAGTTTCGAAGCTTGTTCTTGAGTATTTGAATCTCACTGGCTCACTCGATGGCAAGAGTTTGAATCAATTGGATCAACTTAGGGTTCTTAGTTTCAAATCAAACTCACTCTCAGGCTCAATCCCTAATCTCTCTGCCTTAGTCAATCTCAAATCGGTTTTTCTCAACGATAATAACTTCTCCGGCGAGTTCCCGGAGTCTCTTACGTCACTTCACCGGTTAAAAACCATCGTCATCTCTAGAAACCGATTTTCCGGCAAGATTCCGAGCTCACTGCTTCGCCTCTCGCGACTTTACACGCTTAATGTTCAGGACAATCTCTTCACTGGATCCATTCCTCCGTTTAATCAAACGAGTCTCAGATTCTTCAATGTCTCCAATAATCAACTCTCCGGCCAAATTCCACCGACACGAGCTTTAAACCAATTCGACGAGTCTTCATTTACCGGAAACCTAGCTCTTTGCGGCGATCAGATCCAAAGCCAATGCAGAGTCTCACCTTCTCAGTCGTCGAAACCAACACCTAAACCTAAATCAAACGATAACAAAACAAAGTTAATCGGAATCATCGCCGGAAGCGTCGCCGGCGGAATCCTAATCTTCATTCTCCTGTTAACTCTTCTTATCGTCTGCTATCGACGGAAGCGAAAAACCAAACCACCGAGAGAAGATAACAAAGGCAAAGGAATAGCAGAAGCAGAAGAAGCAACATCTATGGAGACAGAGAGAGACAACAGAGGATTCTCATGGGAAAGAAGTGAAGAAGGAGCAGTAGGTACTCTAGTTTTCCTCGGAACAAGCAATTCAAGCGAGACTGTGGTGAGATACACCATGGAAGATCTTCTTAAAGCTTCAGCTGAAACATTAGGAAGAGGAACATTAGGAAGCACGTACAAGGCTGTGATGGAATCTGGATTCATTGTCACTGTGAAGAGACTCAAGAACGCGAAGTATCCTCGCATGGAAGAATTCAAAAGACATGTTGAGATCATTGGACAGCTCAAACACACAAACCTTGTTCCTCTTAGAGCTTATTTTCAAGCTAAAGAAGAACGTTTACTCGTCTATGAGTACTTCCCTAATGGCAGTCTCTTCACTCTTATCCATGGTATGCAATCTAAACTACTGAATCTCTTCCATAGATGAAGATAAGCTTCTCTTAAGGCTCCTCTTTCATTGTTTGTAGGAACTAGAGCTTCTGGAAGTGGAAAGCCTCTTCATTGGACTTCATGTTTGAAAATAGCAGAGGATTTAGCCTCAGCTTTGCTCTACATTCATCAGAATCCTGGTTTAACACATGGAAACTTGAAATCATCTAATGTCTTGTTAGGTTCTGATTTCGAGTCTTGCCTCACGGATTACGGCCTTAGTACTCTACATGATCCTGACTCGGCTGAAGAAACAAGTGCAGTCTCTCTTTTTTATAAAGCTCCAGAGTGTAGAGACCCACGTAAAGCCTCTACACAACCTGCTGATGTTTATAGCTTTGGGGTTCTTCTTCTTGAGCTACTAACAGGTAGAACACCATTCCAGGATCTTGTTCAAGAATACGGATCAGATATCTCTAAATGGGTACGTGCAGTGAGAGAAGAAGAGATTGAATCAGGTGAAGAACCGACTTCTTCAGGTAATGAAGCATCGGAGGAGAAACTTCAGGCACTTTTAAGTATTGCAACGGTTTGTGTGACTATTCAACCTGAAAACCGGCCTGTGATGAGAGAGGTGTTGAAGATGGTGAGAGATGCGAGGGTTGAAGCACCGTTTTCATCTAATAGTAGCGAACATTCTCCCGGTAGATGGTCAGATACTGTTCAGAGCTTGCCAAGGGAAGATCAAGTGAGCATATAAAGATATCGGCAAGGCCTTCTTCTTTGTGATTCTTGAAGTAGGATTCATAGTGTAAAGCTTCTCTTTTGTAACTTCATTTTGATTCATCAACAATCTGTAGGACTTGCATAAGATCTGTTGAATTGGTAAAATATGTTATTGCTCCTTCAATCAAAAGTAATTGATAAAAAGAACACAAAGCGAAATGTGATATCGAACAAGCAGGCGATTAGTGTAATATCTTCTGTTAATAGCCTTTGTTTCCTCGAATCCTGGCTCTCATGTCTACCTAAAGAAAACACAATTCGACGTCCAATTAGTCCACGAGACTCTAATCTATTCCAACTACTATCCAATAATCAATACTATCTATGCTTCAATGCAATTCTCCTCAAGGTTGAATGTAACAAGCATCCTAAATCTTGTTTTTCTTACAAAAGGCGTACCTGTCCTCTTTTACAGTTGAAATAGGTTTCTCTTAGACCAACACACTCGCTCGGTATACATGGGCTCTTTTCACCAGCACAGTCTCTAATTGATCGATTCTCATCCTAAACCAAAATATCCAAAACCGGACATAAATAGGAGCGAATTGATGATTAGTTATCAGTATGTTTCAGAGTAAATCAGTATCTTCATATGTTTCAGAGATACTTAGCATTACCTTGACACATATTGAATCACTGAGACACTTGACAAGCTCTTCAGCAAGACCCTTACAAGACTTTGCCATTTCAAGTATTCCCTATGCAATAAGGGCAACCAATACATTAGTGATACTTAAATTAACCTCAAAGCCTCAAGGATGTACTCTGACCATACAACAACATATGAGCTTTACTATAACACTCAACAAATACAAACAAAAAATCTAGTTTGCAAATCCCCCAAAAGGCAATGCTTAATCGCAGAGCCTCACCGGCTTGTTGTGAAGGAAAATGAGCTCTACTAGTGTTACACTCATCAATTGCACAAACTCAGATAATGGCTTTAAACTCACGAAGAACTAACAAGCGACATAACTTGGCATAATGACATGGGTGTAACATACTAGAAATTACCCGTCTTCAACTGAACTCAGAACATTAAATTGCAGTCTTCTCAAAAAGAAGAAAGCTTAGCTATTGCCTATCGGGAACAGTCCAAAACCAGTCATTGGCAACAAAAACTTCAAACCAAATGACATAAAGCATTCAACTTTGTTACTCTAAAATCGAAAACTGAGGAAGAAGAATAAACATCAGCTTCTTTCTTTAATGCTCACAAGGAATCCAAAGAACTACCAATTTCTAAATTACTTTTACAAAAATCTCAAACTTATGATGAATCATGGGTTTTGCGGGAAATTTCACTCCCCCAGCAGAGAAGTCAAAAGAGTATGATCAATGGCATAATGAAAGAATCAATCGTTGACCAAAAAAAGAAAGAAAGAAAGAATCAATTACAGAGAGAGAGAGAGAGATAAAACACTTCGACCCAAAAAACGAAAGAAAGAAAGAAGACTGAAAATTCCCGACTTACCGGCGACGGAGCAACGTCGAAGAAGACTAAAATTAGGTTTGTGTTTTTGTTTTTTTTCTTCAATTTCGCCATGAGGATTCTTTAGCGGTGGTCGCCTTTCTCACCGGTGAACTCAATTTTTGGTTCAGTGTAGAAAATTTGCAATAACCGAAATCATTTGGATTGACCGGACTATTAAACCAATTTTATATGTGTTTGTAAGCTTACCAAACATTTTAAATTTTTAATTATCATCAGATATACCCAAAATCTTACTGTCAATAAATCCCTTTTATAAAATTAAGCTTAACTTTTAATTGTTGTCAAAAAGAAAACAAAAAGCTTAATTTTTTGTTTTTATTATAAAAATCTACAATTATGGGAACATCCAATTTTTTTTTTTTTTTACAACCTAAAACCTACTAAACCCAAATCTAAATTCTAAATCCGATCCATTTTCTGAAATCCTAGCCCATTTTAATCCGACTATTTTTCCTTCCCTTCTTTTCCCCAAAACCAAACATCGACAGATAAATTTTTTGAAAAATGATCTCCTTCCTTTTCAATTCAAAACTTCGAATCAATTGCTTCATTTGATTTTAGATTTCATGACCAAATTTTGGAGCATTCTTATATGTAAATTTATCTTTGTGTATTCTTAACCTCTTATTTCATTGTTATAGAATTTCGAGATTGTTTCACCTATTCTAGCTTTTTTCTGTTGCGAAATTGTTGTAGAACTTTGATATTCTTCATGCACTCGTTTTTACATAGTAGTTATGTTAGCATGTTATCCATCCTCTAATAATGTGTGTCTTGTGCAGCTTCTAGCGTTCGAGCCTATTGTTCAGCTCAAAAACAAGTTCCGAGAAGATTTGAAAAATGTTGCTGACAAATTCCCGACGAGGTGTGCAAGAGGAAATTCATAGAATTTCTAGAGAAGACGAAATATCTTCTATCTGGTATAAACAATACACTTGGTGTTTCAAAGGTAAACTGTTAAGTGTTGCATTTGTAACACAGTGTAACATTAGAGTATAACTAAGTATATAAAAAATACTCGATAATATTATGGTATAACTAATAAGTGTTGTATTACAACTCTAAATTTATAAAAAGAAATACTCGGTAATATTATGGTATAACTAATAAGTGTTACATTTGTAATATTGTGTAACACTAGAGTATAAGTAAGTATGAAAAAGAAATACTCGGTAATATTGTGGTATAACTAATAAGTGTTGCATTTGTAATACCGTTTAACACTAGGATATAACTAAGTATAAAAAGAAATACTCGGTAATACTGTATCGGTAATACTATAGTATAACTAATAAGTGTTGCATTTGTAATACTGTCTAATGTCTTATATATTGACTCCAAAGTATATTGACTCCATCTACTGGCGAGGAGCAACTTTTTGATCAGATCCTAGATGGAGAGGAGGATGATCGTGATAAAGATGATGCGATTGTTGACGGTTGGACGCAATGTCTTGTTGATGAGAATAGACAAATATTTTTTTAGTCAATGTACGATGAAGAGATCGCTTCTCGAGCACAACAACTGGTGGTAAAAGAGAAACCCCAAACTGTTTGAAAAAAAAAGAGAAATGAAAATATAAAAAAACTGAAACTTAAAACTATAAAAAATAAAAAATTGAAACTTGTTTTCACATAAAAAGCTTACCTAAAACGAATTAGAAATGATTTTAAAAAATTAAGTGTTAAAAACGAGTTTAAAAACAAACAAAAAACATATTTATAATACAATATTTTTCAATATTCCAATGTTACCTACTCGTTCAGGATAATATTTTTGATGATTTTATGTAAAATTAGTATTAGTATATGTTGATATATATATATATATATATATATATATATATATATTAGCAGTATTATCCATCATATTAATAAATTAATAAACATATATTAGTAGTATTATCCATCATTTTTTAAAACGTCTTATTAAATTTCTTTTGCATTCTATTTAGGTTAATCCAAAAAAGTGTTTTTAAAAGTATATTATGTATGTTGAGTGATTTTTCTTAATTCGTAACTTTTTAATATCTATAAAATCTATAATAAATTGTGTTCTTGTTTTAATATATCTATAATTAATTGAAATGGTATCTTGAGTGATTTTTCTTAACTAGTAACTTTTTTAACGTATAAAAAATCTATAACAAATGATATTTTTGTTTTAATATATCTATAATTAATATAAATGATATGCTTGTGTTAATATATATATATA